>CAJVPY010002449.1:0-16165 GCA_910591965.1 Dentiscutata erythropus | reverse complement strand
AACTTAGTGCATAAAGATTTTCATTCCGGAAATATAGTTAATCGAAATATGTATAGTTCTTACATTACTGATTTTGGCTTATGTACAAGACTCAAATTCTAAAGAACTTTTTGGTGTGCTTCCTTATATCGCACCAGAAGTATTATATACAGACGGCAAAGAGTACACTCAAAAATCAGATATTTATTCTTTTGGAATAATTATGTCAAAAATTTTTACTGGATATCCTCCATATTATGATGTTCCTCACGACAGAGACCTTGCATTTAAGATTTGCAGCGGTCTCAGACCTGAAATTGGATGCGAAGTCCCCAGACTATTTTTGGATTTGATGAATAAATGCTTGGATGCGGAACCTCAAAACAGGCCAACTGCTGAAGAATTAAAAAATATGTTTGAGAAGTATTATGAAGATATAAAATACGAAGGAACTGAATTATGCAAACAAATTAAGGCAATTAAAAATTTAGCTAAAAATACTTCAATATATAATAATCAAGCAAAATCAACACGAATCAATTATCAGACACACAAACAAGCTATTTATACTAGTCGACTTTTAAAATTTCAAAGCCTCCCTAGACCAGGTAATAAATAATATATGGGTTGCCGTTAGTAGAAACAAGCAAACAGACTTTAAAAAAAATTATCGACTAACTTTCATAGCTCATATTTCAAAAGCTTAATATCTAAACTTTCTTTTGACAGTAAAGTTATTAAATAGCATTAAGGAATATCAATATATTTAAAGATTTCTGCTTGTTTCTATTTACACAACCTATTTCTTTATATTTTAAAAAATTATTAATATGTATCAAATAGAATTTTTTTTTTTTTGATTAAATATTATTAATTAAGCTGTTAATTAAAATTTTGAGTTTATGTGCTAAAGTGTTTTGCGATTCATATTGTGATGATTTTGGTTCTTTTGAAAAAGGAGTTGCTGATCAAATTCCAGTTTCAATTCATATAGTTCCATTGGATTGGATGGTCTATACAAGTAACAGTCAAGGGAACAGCCCAGTCTAGTAACAAACACTGTCTCCAAGATATATCTATTTAATTACTGAAAAATCTTTGCCGCATCAAATCTGAATTGTGTAATCAACATTAACAAATCTTTGCGCAGAGTTTTTTTAATGCATATCTTGAATAAATTTTGTATATCACCTTAGTAATATATTTTGTCTTTCATTGGGAGTTTACCCTTTTAGGTGTTTGTTATTAACTGAAGTTCGATATTTGTATCATCAAAAATTTCTAGTTTCATGATCGTTAATTTACTCAAAGCTTAAATCTACTTTATTTGGTAAATTTCTTTCTACTAAAAAATTGAATTTATTAATTATATGGTTGGTTAGTTAATTACAAACTGTGTTTGGAACTCAACTTTAAATTATTTGTGGACCTGCAACTAAATAAAAAATAAAAAGAAAACTATCTGTGGATATTTTAATTGTGCATATATATATTTAACCAAAATCCAAGCAAATTTGCAAATTTATATAAAGAAATCTGCAATTCAGATTATATATTTTATTGATATGATTATTGGATTTCATTTTAAATATGCGTTTACAAACTTTTCTTGATTAAAAGCAAATAAATAAAGAAATTCTGACAAATCTATTCATAAAAATTTAAACTTTACCTTTAATATATTGTATTTTGTTTGTTTATATGGATTTACCTTTTGATCGCTACATTTTGCTGTATGGATATTGAATTACAAAACGGCAATGACTCAAGAAAAAAAATTGTTAAGCTCGAAACTACTATAGATAGTCAATATATGTATTATCATATCCATGATTTTTAAATGATCATGTTAAAATCTCAAAGTAATATAAGTAGCATAGTCTTTTACCTGCTATATACGCTTCATACATATATGTATACATTTATAGGTTGTGTAATCATCTATTATTTAATCTTAACTCTAGCCAAAATTTTGTAATTCCAGGCAAAATTATACCTGATATACAAGTAACCCACTCACACACCCACCTAAAAATCAGCTGATTTTCATCAGCTCCCTAACCTAACTCTAATGATATTGACCAGAATTGCTTGCCTATAAAATGAGCTTTGGTGAAATAAACTGTCAGTAAAATGAACCAGTAAGTAATTGTCAGTAAAATGCGATATTTATTAAGTAATTGTTGGTGAGTTGATCAGATCCCATTCTACATGCTATATATTCTGTATAATGTAATAAGACATATTATTTTGCTATAATGTCAAATATCAAATCAAATTAAATCAAATTCAAATAAATATTATATTTGATTTGATTAAATTCAAATCTTTTAGATATTTGATTTGAAAAAATCAAATCAAATTCAAATATATTAAATATTTGATTTAATTTGATTTTGTAAAACCCTAGTAGTAGCAAAGCTCCAAAGCTCTCTGTAATGTATAAATATAGACACTTTATATTGTGTCTTTTGAATTAGAGATTGTAACTATAAAGAAAATCTCTATAAAAATACTTATTTGGGTACAATCTCTATTTTGAATTTGAATATAACTAAATAAATGGAAAGTTTTAAAAGTAGATATTAGAGATATTCAAAATTAATAACTATATATTTAATTTTAGTTAATAAGTTAGTTTTGAAATTTTTGAAATTTTATTTAGTTTTAGAGTTATGATATAGTTTTGGGTTATGATATAGTTTTTGGGGTTTTGGTATAGTTTCAGAATTTTGACATAGTTTTGGAGTTTTAAAAACTAGTTTTGGTTTTTAAATCCAATTTTGGTTTCAGTTATTTACTCAATATAGTTTTAGGCAGCATCATTAATCATAGTTAATAGCAGAAAGTGAAATAATGCGAGGAACAAAAATCTGTATTTTCTTAAATAAGAAATATACAGAATGATTGCTAATATAATTAAAAATTTAGTATAAGCAGCTTGGTAAGCAAATCAAAATATAGAAAGAAATAAATCTGGCTACATATTAAGTTTAAGAAATACATCTTGTACTGGTTGAATTAAAGTTGTTAATAATTTTCCTATATTAATTATATTTTCTAATTGCACAATACAACCTTCAATAAAAGAAAATAATAGTAAATTTTTATTTTGAAAAAAATTTAAGTTCCATACAAATTGTTGACTATAATTTTTGATAAATGCTAAATTTATATATATGCATCCATATTCTTGTTGGTCAGTAAGAATTGTTGCAATTTTTTCAACTGAAGATGATGTGTTTTCTTTGTGTTCTTGAATATAAAAATCCTGAATTAGTTGCAAATATTCTTTTATATAAAATATCATTTTATACTACAAATTTCATCATGTTGTATTTGGCTAATATTTTTCTAATTTCTGTTAATAAATTGTGAATCACCTTAAATTACTCAATTGATATCCATGTCTTGCTAAATAAAATAAAAGTATTAGCTGATATTAGTATATTAATGTTTAATAATTTAGTATTATTATTATTATTATACTAACCTAATCAAATTTAAGATATATGCTAAACAAGTTAAATGTAAAACTTGTAGCATAATTGGCTTAAGCACACTTTTTTATATACGATGCTAAATCTGATATACATTACTAAATAGAATATTCTATTCAACTAAAGTACAAACTACTAGCTGTCTAACAGTTAAATTATTAACAAATTCCAAGTAATCTACAACTACTAACTTAGTAATACTATAGTAATTAAACAAAATATTAATAACACTTCATGCTCTACTATCTGTAGTTTAATCAATAATTAATAAAACTTTCTTGCCACTATATATTTGTTTGAGTATAATTAAATAATTCTCAAAAGCACTAGGCAAATATTCATAGTGCAATATACTGAATAGAGAAATAAATTCACCTTCATATAAGTTTTGTCTTAACCATGGTTTAAGTTTATTCACCTTTTCTAAAGAAATATTTGCTTAAACAAATACATGAATTAAATCATTAACTGCAATTTTTTTTAATTCATTTGTATTAATAATAAAGTCTAAAGTAGGTTGTCTTGTCTGTTTTTTTAAAGTTGATGTACTTTTTTTAAGTGATGCCTATTTGTATTAATATAAACTATGAGATTTACTTTATTTTTCCAATTTATAGAATAGTAGCAAAACTGATATAGGCCAGAATTAACTACAAAATTATCTAAAAATTTCTGTACATAAGAATACATTGTAATTTATTTGGGTAGTATTATGTATTTTTAATACAACACTTCTGGTTTAATATAAAGAAGAATATTAAAAAATATCACTATAACTTGGATAGTGGCTTATACAGATTAATATAATATGAAATTTTTTTTTAAAAAAAAAATTATTTCAAATATAGAAACATATTCATAGTTATGTATGATATATTGAATATGAATCTTTTCTTTTCATCTATAGATTTTATACTTAAACTATATAATAACTATTATGTATTATCAGATTTGTTGACCAAATTTGTGTTTCAATCAAATTCGTATATTTTGATCTATCATTTATAACTTGTGATATAGTAATTTTAATTTTAATAATTTTGATACTATTCGAATCCTTATAGTGAGAAGATTTGAATGATATTAAAATTTTTTTTTTTTTTTTTTTTTTTAAGGAGGTCTTTTTCTCAGTTCCTTTATTATTTATTATGTAGGGGTTACAACGTAAGTTTATATAAATTTTTGGGGAAGTGGAGATGGAGCTACTTTACTTTAGACCTTAATCTTAGCTAGGTAGGTCAAAGACCTCTAAACTATGAAGAAAGGATATCGTGAGAGGAAGTGTTAAAACTAATGTATTTATTTATCTATGAGTATAATTTGCTTCTTGTTGATCAGTCCAAGGATATCGAGAAAGATGGTAAGGTTATTGGATTATTATTTAATATTTGTGCTGAATTATTATTTGATGCCGTTATTCTGCTTGGAATCCAGATTTGTTTGTATATTTTTTTTAGTATGTTATGGTGCAATTCGAGAGCTAGACTTATAGCTATTTTCTTATTGCGAGTAGGTACAACAGTCTCTTCTGTAATAATGCCAATAGGAGTCTAATTCTGAATATGGGTTTGGATAAAATTTTGAATAAAATTATCAGTATAAACAAGATATAAGTTGTGTTTTGAGGCTAATTGTGTGAGTGCATTGTTAATAAGTATATGAAGGGAGATACTATTAGTGCTACAGGTTAACCAGTGTGCGTCAGTTTCAATCTCGTTATAGCAATGTTTATAGTAAAGCGATGTGTGGATGTTTGGATAGTATTTAAATAAGTTAAGTTGATTAGGGAGTTTATTCATTAGGATCTTGAATTTGAAGTTTTTTAATTGAGATGTTTTTGGGTCAGTTTGGTGCTGTCGTGGTTTGTCATCAAATCTCAAGTATTGGAAGATCGGTTGCTATTTTGGATTGGGAGTAAGTTGGAGCCAATGTTGAGTGCAGTTTTGCATATACCAGGTATCGATATTGATTGCTGTATGTAGGTGTTTGATAGTAGTTTTTATATTTTCGGACATGAGGTTATTTTTAAATTTTAGAAGATAAGTATTATTAATAAGTGGTAATGGGTCAATCTTTATTTGTCAGATTGGGTCCTGGGGCTGTATTATGCCAGGCTGTTGAGTGTAGTTTGTATTGATTGAGAGGTTTTTTGCAAGAATTGCAGCTCTCAAAGCTATTGTATAACCTATATTGTCACTTTTACATATATAAAAGGGTGCTATTGGTGACATATCTGTAATTGTTGGTATGAGTTTTAGTATAGCTTTTGAGTTGGTATTGAGTTGGATATATGCATCATTAGAAATGATAGTAATTAGTGTGTATAATGCGGTAATGGTGATTTTGGTCGGGCTAGGCCAGTTGTTGTTTTGCATAATGATTCTGGTATGGTGATTGATGAAGGTAATTAGTGCTGTAGGTCCGGTTGGGGTGCTTTTGCTAAGTCTAATTGTGATTTGTATATTGATGTTTTTTGAAGTTGGAAAGTTTAAATAAGTTCCAGATGTCTTTAGCTTGGTTGAGATAGATTTGGGCCATGTTGTATAAGTAGGTGTGATTGCGTGGTATATAATGGTAAGGTGTGATAGTTTTTTCGAGTTTAGGTAGTAAGTTAGATAAATGAGTAAGGTTTCTGTGCCATATATGTTTAGATGATACTTGGATTTTGTAAGTATTTAGCTTAGGTGCCCAAAAGGAGCAGCGAGTATTGTTAGTTGTATAGTTATAGATAGAGCAATGGTTGCAAGGGAAGAGTTTGTTGGAGGTATTTAAGACCCAATATTGTATTTTGAATAAGTTGTGACAGGATGAGATGATTTTTCCAAAAGTATAATATGATGTGATAATCTATTTAGTTAAATTAGTTGACTAGGTCCACGTGAAAGGGTTGGGGTGGGTAAGTGTAAGAGTGGGTGATGCAACTTCACTAATTATGTTTTTTATCGTAGTGAACCATTTAGGTGTATGTCCTCATAGTATTTTTTGGATGTTATGATAGAAGCTTTTCCAATCAAGTGTTTCGGTATTATTGTAATTGGTGAATTGTTCAATTGCATGAATGTTATGCTTGTTAAGTTGGTTCTTAATTCGTGTGTTGTGTTTAATGTTGGGAAGAATAGTGTTAATTGAGGTTCTAGGTGTGGAAAGTAGTATTGGATAGGGGTTAGGTTGGCATATGAATTGTAGTTGTAGTTGGTAAATATTGAGTATAAGGTGAGCAGTAAAGGTTTTTGCTTCGGTGTAGGTGAATTGAGGTAATGCATGTAAAATTGATATGTTAGAGTATGCGTCGTTTTGAAGTTGTTGTAGACGTAATCAAAAGGAAGTAGAGGAGATTGGAGAGTTTAATAAGTTCTCGAGGATTGAGGTGTGATGCGATTGTTGGAGTTGATTAGCATCAATTAGAGTATAGATATGTAGGTAAAAGAGAAGAGAGTTTGGTACCCTCTTAGATAGAGTTGTTTTATATTTTACTGCTGTCGTATAGCGGCAAGTAAGGTATTGCAAGTCTGTAGAGGATAGGTATGTGTTGGTCAGCTAATATCAGAGTCGAGAGAGTAGGACAGTATTGATAATTGTCCGAAGCGAAGTGAAGGACTTACATGTCTATGCTTTTAGTTACCGAAATTCTGTTTTTGATATATTTTAAGTAAATTATCAAAAACATAATTGTTGCATTTTTCGTCTGTAATGCCACGTCTCTAAAATTGTAATTCTGTCTAACAATAACAAGAAATTTATGCGTTATTATCCTTTTGATTGACTAAACTCAAAATTTAACTTTTTAAAATAGTGTGTTTAAACCATGCTATATCAAAACTCAATTGTTTGATACTGTATGTTCAAAGCTTTTTCTCTTGATTCATTTGTTATATTAAAAAACACCAAAATTTATTACCTACAATATAGATATACAACTTTTGTTTGCTATCAGAACCTTGTAGATCTTATCAAAACTAAAAGTTACACCTTTTTTTCGTAGAATAAAGCATTATTTTTAATTTTATTGTAGCCTCAAAGAATTATGTATTATATCAAATATTGATATTATATTGTATTATTTTATTATAAAATACTTTTACTCAAAAAAATTTATATACATTTAGATTCACAACTATTTTCGCTCTTTTTTTCTATATTACATACGTACAGAACTTGCGTAGATCAGGAAAGTAATAGAATATTATATACTCAAGTTGTATTAAACTAATTGTATTATTTTATTACAAAACTACTTTTTACTTAGATTCACAACTATTATCGCTCTTTTTTTTCAATATACTATATTCAAGTTGCATTAAACTAACTATTACATTATTTATTCGTTAGGTATCATAGACATTAATCATTCCTCTTTGGCCTTTCTATCTTGTAACTTTTTACAAGTTTTAATTCTCTGAAGCCTTTCAAAACTAAAAGCCTTGAAAAGAATGTCTGTAAGAGCTCAAACTCTGGATATTGCTACGAACGAAAGACCTGCAGCAAATTTTTTATATCCAATATCTATGACAGCTTTTGAAAGAGTAAGCCCTTGACTCTTGTATACTGTAATTGCCCAAGCGAGACAAATAGGAATTTGTGTTCGTGAGCATAATATTCCAGATTTACTCTCCCAGGTACATTGAATTAGTACGATCAGAATAATATTTACATCTTCTAAATTTGTAATAGCCAGGCCATTGAAACTATCAAAGGCAATAAAGACTGCCACAGAAAGAAAAGGTGGCCCATGATCATTATACAAAATATCATGAACTGTCCCTATTGCACTATTGACTAATTCAGCTTCAGTCTACAGATTTACTGTCAACATAACTCGCGCTCCTTTAGCAAGCAAAAGTTGTGATTCAAGCCCTTTCGCAACATCAGACTCAGCTTTTTTTGCTTCCTGGCCACCAGTATGTATAGTGAGAATTTTGGCGATAGGATTGTTTAGGGATCCAAGCTTATCTATATTAATTGCATTAACATCAAACCATTTTGGTAATATAAACATAGTGCTTGAAAATTAAATCCGCACATCTCTGCTATATTTTTCTTCAACACGTGTGGTAAGCATTTTCCAATTATCTAATGTAGATTCTCCATTACGCAATCATAAAAAAGCATCTCTAAAGTCTTGTTGCTCTCTAGAATTCCTGGATTGATGTTGAATAACATCAAGTTTATATACCTCGCGAAACTGGCTATATGCTACAATATCTCCATTAGATAATGGGTCACATGAAATATTAGCCACATACATAGGAAGGTCAAGTACAGGTGGAAGCTGGCCAAAATCCTACAAATAATAAGAGATCAACCACCAAAAGGTTCATTTTTATACTCGGGAAAAGCCTGTTGTAACTGTATATTAATTAAATTAAGCATTCGACGCCCAACCATACTTTTTTCATCTAAGATAAAATATTTTACATTTTGTAGCTTGGTTTGCAGCCGCTTCAACTATTCACCATTCATAATTACTTTGTATTGGAATACAAAGTGTTGAGTGAATAGTTGTTCCTTGAATATTGTATGTGGCAACTCCCATTGGCGCAAGTACAAGTATTGGTGGTTCGGACTCCCTTCCTGCCATCTCACAGAGTCTACTTCTAATTGCTTTAATGTGATGCAATTTACCGGTTCTGGCAGTCCCCATGACAATAATTCTCAATAGTTTAATCTGACAACTAGAAATTAGACTTTGGTAATGTGTCTCTATTCAGTTAAAGACTTTTTTTTGGTTTTTATTTAAAGTTAAATAATCCACAGTATCCATAACTGTATTTGCACTTCTTTCTACTCTAGAATTACTTGAAGCTCTATGCAAGAATGTATCGACATCTGTAAGATCTTCATTAGAATAATGTCTTTTTGCATCATTAACTCAGTCAAAGTTGATATCTAGATTACGAGATCCAAATTCAGAGAAGCTATTAATAATTACATCTGGACTCATTCCTGCCAATTGCATCCAATCAAGTTGCAATTCATAATCATCATCATCATTATCATCAATTTCTTCACCTAAGTCTTCTTCAATAATTTCATTATCTATTTCATCAACAGGTGGACCAAGCAAATCCATTACATCAGAATTAATCTCTTCGATATGACGGCTATATAATTCTGACCATTCTATAGTACCATTTTCAGTTAATTGCTGGAGACATCTATGCCTAACATGAAGAACAACTTTAATACAACAAAACCCCTCCTATTGAGGACCATTACGTAAAGGCGATGGGCGTGGCCATATACATATAATATTTTCTTGTATACATTCTTTCCAACAACCCTTAACTAATTTATATATTAAAAATAGTTTATATAATGATAAGTTTTCGACCTCTACTAATCTTTCATAATATATTTTTAAAGGCGACTTTGATGTTAATTCCGCATTTGGCACAAATTCATTACCTTCAACACTACTAGTACCACAAAGCCATCGTGGTGCATCTTTATTTAGATTCAAAGAGATAAACGGTCTACTTGAATGATAAAGAGGAATGCTGAGAAGAAGATAGCAAGTCTCCTGTGCTGAAATGTCACGTTCTGCAATGCTATATATCAGTAACTTTTGAGTTACTGGAAGCACAGAATCATCAGATCTACTATTCGATATGATCTGATTTAAGATTTCAGAAAAAGTAGCAAAACGTGGCTCTGCCTTACTTGCATATTTAGAAATATATTGCAAGGCTGCATGTGTAATTAAGATTGGTTTGATATCTATATTTGCTTGCCAGCCTTGTAGTTGAAGCCGGTTATGAGGATTAACATATGAATCATTTCTTGCTGTCACAAGCTCTGGTTCTCCATGATTATCTTCGCATAAAAAAGTAGAATCATAATTCTCCTTGAGAAATCCAAATCTACAGAATTGCTGACCATCTCGGTTAACATGAATACAATATGCAGAACTACATCGAGTGTGCCGTTGCAGCTTGTTGATCAAATCGATATAGTCTTGCAAGTTATTATCTATCTCATTATAGCGCTTCTGGCATGGATAACAGTCAGGTATTGGTTCATTAAGTCCTGGATTGATCGTGGTAACAAGCGAGTCAAGGTATTGTATTATTTTATTCATTGTTTGTTCATCCTCTTTCATTTGTTTCCAATCAATAACAGGCGTATTTCGTCTCTTCCCAATACCATGAACATGAATACTGCCACGATATTGCCACTCGAACCTATACCACCAATCCTTCAAATCTCATTGTTTTTTTAATATGTCGTTAAAGAAAATTTCAAAATGTTTATTAAAAAACCAAACAGCGATATGAGGATTATTAATAACATTTTGACGACAATGTTCTGCTGACTCATTTTCTTTCTTTGCTGAATTTTCTGTAGATTGTATAAGCTCATGAAGCTCAGGCCAATGCAAATTAGTGGCACTAAAGGTAAAAAAAATCAACCCTTGTGAACCCAATTGCTTTATCATATCTACTAATTCACAATGTCTTGCAATCTAAAACTGTCTAGATCCACGCAGACCCACTTCATATCACATTATTCGGTCTGCCATGTGTGTGTCCCCTTCAGCGATCATATTTCTGATATCAGTAACAGTAAGCTGATCATCATTTAAACTCTGCCTAACATAAATTTTCCCTTCTTGTAATGCTCTCCATCACATTTGAGAATTTAATGTGAAATAACACCAACGAGTATGGCGAGCAAACCACCCATCTTTAAATTGAAGCAGGTGCTTGAAATATTCTGCTGGCTTGACATCTTTAACACATTTTGCATTAAAGTCTGCGCAGCCTGTTGGGTATAAAGTTGGAAACGCTCGTACTATATATTCTGGGGTTTGAAATTCATTAATAGGAGAGTTGTCAATTTGTGGCTATAAGATAAATGGGTTTTCAGACTTCATATAGTCAAGAGCACTATCAATTACAACATCCTCACGATTATTTGGTGGAAGTAAAGATACGAAAGAATGTGTAACTTCTTCATAATCATTTTCATCGTCAGTTTGGGTTGTTTGAAGTTGTGGAAGCTGGCTATCAATATAACCATCTTGAGGTAAAGTTTCAAGAACTTCATTATCAATATTAATGTCCACATAATAATGGTTATTTGCCTTTAACCAATGTAGTGTATTTGCAACAATATTACGGCAAACTTTAAAATCTCTAAATGCGGTAGGATCATTGGCAGATTGGTGACGAACCATTAATATGCTTAATGAAGAGGGGTGTCAAAAAAGTCGTGTGATAAATTCTTGCACATTTTGAGTGAAGTTTATGACGTTTCCTCTATATCCATGCTGTCCACCATATAGTTTATATACTGACATTACAGTAAAAACTTGTACTATTAACATTTCTTCTATTTCCGTTAGACCTTCAAGTTTATGAGGTATTTTACCTGGGTCCATATTATTTTCTGCAGAAAACTTTTTTGGTAAAGTCTTTTCAGATTGGCACCAGCGACACATTCCCATCGCAAGCACTATAGATAGAAAGTATTCGTTACATACAGGGCAAAGAGTATACTTAAATTTATTTATTTTATCGTGAAATTTTTGCAGCATTTCTTGGTCTGCCTCGCTAAGAGTTGTGATGATAGCGGCTCAACATTTATTTCAGCATCATTTTTAGTATTTTGAGGTGTAGTTGCAATATTTTCTTTATTTCAAGATACAGTAGCTATACTCTCAACATTTTGATTTATAGTCACTGCTATTACAGGCAGTTCTGATTCTTGCCGCAAGTTAACGCTCGTCCCTGCTTTTCTACGTTTTCTTTTGCAATCACGTGCAAGCCGCTCTTCACGCTCTTCAGCGGTTTCTGTGGCCTTTTTTCTTAGTCTTCTATTTTGATCATTTGAGAGATGTTCTTGGCACTTCTCATCTGACTCTTTCTTTCTATTTTTACGTTGCCTGAGCGTACTTCTATAAATACAATCAATTTTATTTTGCAATCATTCTTATTAACTTTTAATTTAAAAATTATAAAATTTGTCATTAATTAGAGAAAATATAAACATATACTGTATCTGTCATATCCATCACTAAAAGAGCAAGTTCAGTGTATATAATTCAAAGTCTGATAAGGGTGTTCTCTTGGGTTTCAAAAGTTTATATATTTCTACAAATATAAGAACTTTTCCTAAAGCTAAGGTAAGATCTTGAATAAGTTTGCTTTTGATTAAAGATCAAAACCACTGTTTAAATACATTTTAATAATCTAAATTTTATACTATGCTGCTACCCAGAAAATCAGCCCACTTTATGCAATCTGTCTCGAAGTCGAAATTTTCATACAATTCAGCTTCTTGGACAGATTTTGTTAACTTTGCTTTGCAGCTCAAAAAGCATCCTACTTTACACCAGTATTCTAATCTGGTAAAGTTAAAATTTTCATTCAATTACGCTTTGTATTGTGATGAAAATCATCCCACTTTACGCCAATATTCTAATCTCTACTCACATCATAATTTTTCACGCAATTATGCTTCTCTCAATGATCCACTTAGCTTTGTATATATGGTTGGCTTATCTTAGAGTAACTAGATAAGTAAATAGATTCTATTTTTAGTGATTTTTTAACAAACAAATTCATCCTTAAGTATATATGTATATACATACCAGCTAAGTAATTTGCATTTACTATTATAGGATGATATCTAATTATGGAAGAAGAGATAATGCAAAAAAGAAAATCGACAAATCATATGACGTTTGCTCCTCTTAGTTAATTTGGGATTTTTTCTGTTGACTTCACTTTGCAGCTCACACTTTACACCAGTGTTCTGATATGGTTAAGTCGAAATTTTCATTCAATTATGCTTTGTATTGTGACGAAAAATCATCACTATTCTAACCCATACTCGAATCATAACTTTTTGTAAAATTATGCATCTTTCAATGATCCACTTGGCTTTGTATATATGGTTGGCTTATCAAACATAGCTCAGACCTTAGAGTACTAGATAAGTAAAATAGGTTCTATTTTGGTGATTTTTAACAAATATACGTTTTATCTTTTCTGACATTATCAAATTTACTCTTAAATATATACATACGTGCATATCGGCTAGGTAATTTGCATTTACTATTATAGAAGAATATCTAAATATGATAATGCAAAAAGAAAATTGCAAAATCATGTAATGTTTACTCTTTTATGTTTTACAACTCAATTTATAAATTTTAACTTTTAAGTTTTATACTACAGTCAGACCTCTATAAGTGCACACCCTCTCTAATTGCACTCTCTATAAGTACACACCCTCTCTAAATGTACACTCAAGTGCCTGGCCCAAATATATACTTAACCTTCATAAATGCACTTTTTCTTATTATTCCCTATATGCACGTTATTAAAAGGGCGTGCACTTAGAGAGGTCTGACTATATATATCCACAGACCGAATTATGATTAATTTCATAATATGGAATGTTATATGTCAAAGATATACTGTAACTTCTTGGTTCCATTAACACCACTTAGACAATTATTAGGAAACAAGGAAAATTTAATTAATGCAAGAAATTTCAAGTATTAATTTTACATATATTTCTCTATTTTATAATATTTTTATTAATTCTCTATCATTGTATTTCTAATCATATTACAATAAAATAAATAAAAAAAAGTTAGTGATCACCGCAATCTTCATTTAAACAAAAAATTGAAATTTTAAAAATAGGCTGGTGAGCAACAATATGGGTAATTTGTGATATTGCATAATTATCAAGATCAAATTAGAATAATAAATTGCAATATTATCATTTTTTTGTTTACAAAGAACTTCACTTAGAAGACTTTGTTGTTTATAAGTTTCGCCTGTTCATTTGATTTGATATTTACATTTTAATCTTCCTATGAAACTTTTACATTAATTTGTACTATACCTCAGGTTTGATGTAACTAGTGCGAATATTGGGTTCGCAGAAGAAAAAGTTATTTCCTTTGCATACCTTATTGATTACTAATATACCTGTTCATTCAAAAAAAAATTATACACTCTTTCCAACGATCATTTGGACCAATCTTACTAACGAAAAAAAAATAGAAGTTTGCTGGAGTTGGAGCTAAAGTAGACACATAGTAACGGTTTTTATAGAGGTTAATCAGGTTGTTTTGCTTTTTTTTTTGGCTCGGAGACTCCTCTATATATTTATTATGCAAGTTAGAAGTGTTCTTGTACAAGATAACTGGCAGGAGGATGCACCCTTGTGCAAAAAATTCTAATGAAAGAGGTCTTTCACTTCTGATAACGAAGTTTTATATACACCTGACTTACTTGGAGAACAGTAGACAACTGGTTTAAAGAAGCCTCACACTCTTTTACTTGGCCAAGTGGTTTCTACTTTTACTATTACTCACCTCCCTATCGGTTTTCCAAAAATTTTTTCCAAAAAGTAGGGATTTGGCTTACCCCTCCAAAAGATCGATATTGTTTACCTCCAAATCCGAATAGGCCGGTAGATAGCAACACATGTCTGAAAATGGATACAACGTTCAAGTGCTGGAACGGGTCCCAGTCAAAAAAGGAATCCCTGATTATGGTAGCAAGTGGCTTGTGATACAGGTCTACGGACGGCAGCAGCACTTGCTTAAGATATGAATTAGGTTTATAGAAATGTCTGGAGTTGGGTTGGAAAGAAAAATAATGATAAGGCATAGTCTTATAGTAGAGATATGCAGATGATGCTCTTGTATATAATTTTTATCAACCTGGTATGGGTTATAATAGTACACTTCTGTTTCTTATATATGTTAGGTTCGCCTGTCTTTTTTTTGCTTTTTTCATCTTTTTCCCTTTATGTATAGATAGAGTTTAGGGTTTTTGTTCGATTCTTGTTTGTATATGCCTTAAATTTCTGGTCTTTCGTAAATTTTGGCATTATTTTCTTCCTTTATACAAATGTAAGAGATTTAATTATTCTGCCAGGATCTAGGTGGAAAAAGTTTTAAAGGAAGATGGGTGATCTTGACAAGGTAGACAACAACCTGTCCATGATCAAGGGGGTACTCTTGTTAGTACAAAATTCGATGAAAGTGTTGGATCCTGAGTAAGACAAATTGTTGTTATAGCGGGTCACATTGGGCATTTTGCTTGGTGAGTTTTTTATTAAACTAGAACATTATACTATAAAATGTAAATATATTGT
This sequence comes from Dentiscutata erythropus, assembly GCA_910591965.1. Taxonomy (NCBI): domain Eukaryota; kingdom Fungi; phylum Glomeromycota; class Glomeromycetes; order Diversisporales; family Gigasporaceae; genus Dentiscutata; species Dentiscutata erythropus. The sequence continues at coordinate 563 of CAJVPY010002449.1, read as the reverse complement.
ACGATCATTATAATAGTAGTTCTGATGAATAAAGACAAGATTGCTTAAAAAAAAAAAATAAAAAAATATATACCTGTTCATTAATTAATTACCTCATACTTATTTAACTAATTACTTAAACTTTCTTACAAGAATTATCTCATAGTTATATACTTAACATCACTTGATCGATCATTAGATCGAACATGTCACATGTTTGGTCTGTGCCTTAATACTTGGCCTTGACCTATTACTCATAATAACGTGCAGAGAGAAATTATGAATTTTGTCCCAAATTAAGCTTAATTCGGGTCAAACCTCGAAATAATGCTCATAGGCATTATTATGCGAAAATACGATAATTAAATATTTAAATTAAGTATATTTTATAGAGAAATTTTTTTTTTTTTTTTTTAATATTGAGGTGACCACTTAGGCCCCTGGCACTTTATTAGTTCAAACGGGTGGGCCGTTCGAAGACTGGCTTACATATTACATCAGTATAATAAGAGTACAACTAGTCACACGTACAACTTTTGGTTGCCTATTTAAGTAGTCCGCCCGAAGCGTTAGTGCTATGCTAA
>CAJVPY010002448.1:0-16181 GCA_910591965.1 Dentiscutata erythropus | reverse complement strand
TAATTGTAACAATTTCTAAATCTGTCAATATAGTAAATGCAGGTAATGATATTTACTTTCTCAAATTGAATTCAAACTGTGTTTAGTAGATTTATATATATATATTTTACAAGTTGAACTTTAAAATTTCGATAAGATTTCAGTAAGATATTAGCAAAATATCGAACATTATAAAGCCAATAGCAACCTGATATTTGGTGCGTATTACAATCTATTGGATAGATATTGTATCCAATAGGCCTATTAGACATCTGATACTTATATTGTAAAATATCGGATATTTTGTTAATAGAAGAGTTAGATCTCTAATATAACTATTAGATGCAATATCTATCTGATAGGTAGCAATACTGCTAGCTTTTTAAAATTTTGAAGTTCAACGCATTGAAGTTCCAGACGGTAAGTGATATTTGATTTACTTATAATTAAACAAATTTATTGCTTATTTTATATTGGTATTTAGATTATTAAATTAAGTAAAAAGAAGTTATTGAATTGAGAGCATTCTATTTATGATTGCCATACTTCAGCAATCATTATATATATTCATATATATACAGTATATATCTAAAGAGAAAAAAAACAATTTCGTCAACAACTGTTTTGTAGACAAGGTTGACCAATTAAAGTTAGGATTGGTCTGCTTTATAGTTTAGTGTAGACATATGGGCGAAAATTTCCAATTTTTGTGATTAATAGGTTGAATAATAAGATTAAATAGATTACAGGCCAATAAAATATAAAATATGGCATGATTACTGAGATTAAAAGTGATGATTTGATCAGTGATTGTAAAATTTCTTATTATATCTTATTTATGAGTAGTGATCCTAGAATAACTCAAAATCAGGATTACTGATGAGAAGTACTTATGAGTTTTTATATGCAGTTTAACTATCACTTTTGTTATCACCTAATCACAGTGCTCCAACTGGAAATTTCTGCCTATATAACTAGTATTACCATCAGTTGGGAGCAATTGCAGATGTTGATCTTCGATAGTTAACTTATGTCGGGATTTATAACACTTGTACACGTGATATGATGTCATGAAACTCTAAGCTGAGTCGGGTTTATCACTTAATAGATTAAATTCAACTATTGGAGTAATTTATTATATAACAATAAGATATAATAAATGACAATAATAAAAAGAATATAATTAAACTACTAAACTAATACTACAAATGTGAGAATTCGATTCTTAGTATAAACTTTTTAACTAAGACATTGTACGTTCTAAATTATAAGAGTAAGACTTAGTCTGTCTCAGGAAACATCCTCAAGATGAAACCTCTTCAATTTACTAAGGGCTACTGCATTATTTTTAATCTCATTCTTATCTTCGTAGCAATCAGTCTTCGGGTTATAACAATCTATGTTAGATAGCTAAAATATTTACCACAATTCCACCTCTAATATGGGAATAACTAATTACCGGATTGATCTATCACTTAAGAGCCTCACAATATTCTTGTGGCTCGGGTCATTCAAGTTTTTAGTACTACCAAATCACATCTAATTATAAATTTAACTTCCAGTATTGAACCTCGAAACTGTAATCAAAATTTTAGAATTAATCCTTAAGATATCTAGCTAGAAAATAAAATAAAGCGAAAATTAGCCTTAATTATTACAAAGAGGCTACATTAAAATATATAAAAAAAAATCAAATGCGAATTCAGTTTAGATCTTTAAATAAGCCCATCTAAAAAAGTGCCACCCAGGTAGAACCCAGGTGGGTTATAGCTATACTATAATCCCGGAACACTTGAGAACTAGATTTATAAAAGACATGCTAACATCTAAGTGTTTTGCAATTTCTGAAATAACAAGTTTTTTAATTATTCACTATCATATTTCTATTGAATTTATTATGCCGAAATTATAAACTTAACTAAAACCAAAAAATTATCCAGCTAATTTTTATCAATCTCTTGCATCTATTGTTTAAAGTTGGACCGTGAGTATCAACCTGGGAAACCTAAAAAAAAACGTGGCCCACCTCCCGGGCAAGAAATTATAAGAAGTCAAAATAGTAGGTTGGAAAGCATCATTAATGATGCTGTTAGGGATTCAAAAAAATATGAAGCATTAATGAATGTTGAAGGAATAGAACCTGAAGTTCGACATGGAATTGATTTATTAAGATATAGAGATGAAAATAAATTTCAAGTTGATTCTCTTACTAGATTAAGACATGTACCACACTCGGAAACTGGTCTTCAAACAAGAACTTCAATTATTAGGATGTTCCAGGAATTATAGTTATAGTAGTTAGATTCATAATAAGAATTATTTTGTAATTTTTTTTTTTGTATTGTCTTATTTTTTGTATTTTTTTATTAACCAATCAAATCGAATGTCCGTTATGCTTAATTTGATTGGTTAATTATCACAGACATTCATAGATTAATAAAACTATTCAATCATATAAATGTCTGTCTATGATGGTTAAATTATTGTTACACAATAAATGATCTACATTGTTTACATTTTTTAACCAATCAAATCAAATGTCCGCCATGCTCTTATAACCTAGATGGACCTGTTGATTAACTCAGACAACCTATAAGTTCACCTGTTGGTGATCTAAATCACATTTTTTAAATAAATTATATTACTACTACAAGTTATTATTACTTTTTAATATAGAAAATAGGCTTTTTTTTTTATCGGAAAATTTGGTTTAAATAATTTTGAAAAAAGTTAATAAAATAAAATATAGTGAGATTTTATTAAATAAATATTAAATATTATATATTATAATGAAGATATATTAATCTATATATGCACTTTTGGTGTCTAATTTAAATAGTATACCCAAAGGTTTTATACTATCTGCTATACTTGTAACCCAACTACAAATATATTTGGCCTATTCTTATTTAATGTGAATATAACTTACTATATGTTTAGTAACTTTTGTAATTAGTGTTTTGACCTGTTTATTTGTGAATGACCTGTCTAGCTAATCCAGATAGATTGATGGATATTCTGGATATTTTTAGCCAATTGCTAATATTTGTTTATATTAGATAAAATAGGATTGTTAAAGTTTAATATAATTTATTTTGCCTTATATAAACAAACATTAGCGATTGGTTAGAAATACCCAAAATACTTGTTAGTTTATTTGGATCAGCCCAATAGGTCATCTACAAGTGAATGGATCAAAACACTATTTGTAATATTCTATATTTATTAGCTACCTTAAAACACTTTATTATCCTCAAAGTAATTCTTAACAAAGTAGTATATATTTCATATATATATTTATCTGTATATTTAATAACTTCTTCCTAACTAGTATCTGTTATACTACTATTATTAGGTTTATATTTTAAATCACTTTTTAGAATACTGCCATAATTCAATCTAGTGCTTGGCAAAATCAAACAAAAACTCGATTATCGAGTTTTTGAATCTATCAATTTATAGTATTGTGCTTCATTTTAGTTATCATGAAGTTTAAACTAAGATCAGATTCCTGTTAGATTTATATATATACAGTATTAAAAATAAATTTTGTATTTGATGTCTAATATTGTAAATTGATAGATTTAAAAACTCGATAATCAAGTTTTGCCGAGTGCTAATCCAATCTGTATTTTAAGCTACAATCTTTCTAATTAGTCATTCATTATTTACTTTTTGTCTTTATAAGGTTTTCAACTACCCTGGTATTTATATTTAAACTATCTTTTTATTTGGATTCTTTATTAGTCTTTTTCTTACTTCTAGTTAGCAATCTAAAAAAGCCAGTTTGCCTAGACTTTAGGTGCCTTATAGTTTTTCTTTTTTTGGTATATAATTTCAGAATATATATATTTTTTCTCTGATGTATCTAAATTGATGGTTTAGCTATATATATTCTTTTACTTAAGAATTTGGTCATTTGGTTCTCTGATTTCAGTTCTTAGCTCAAATTTAGCCTTCTTGTAACACTATTAAAAATTATTATTATATCTCAATTTAGAACTTCTCAAATGAGTTTTTAGTTATTTTAATCTTCTGTGTTTATTTGTACACCAAAGCTTCTATTCTAGATAGTATTTCAAAATTATAGATTTCTAGATTATACTGATATTTAATAATTATCAATTATAATACAAGTCTATTTTTCAAAATTGTTGTTTAAGAAATTCAAACTTTAAATCTGCTATTTAGAGAGGATAATAACTAAACTATTACACTAAATCACTACATTTTAGTAATAGAAATTAATTCTAATACTTTTTATTAACTAGTTAAAAAAAATTTTACTAGCTTGGAAAAATTGAAATTAGTATTAAATAGATATAATTTACTCTGAGTATTTTCTTGGATTGGTTGTAATAAATTTAAAAATACTATATCTAAAAAATAAAAAATACAAAAGTTAATATTTTATATTAATTAATTGTTTGTCTTTAATTTTACTACTTTTATCAATTAGCTAAAAGAATTTTTATCTGTTTGAAAGAATTAGAATTGGTGTTAAATAGATACTATTTTCTTTAGATATTTCTTGAAATAATTATAATAAATTTAAAAATATCTAGAAAATAAGAATTGATTTTAATATTTTTTTTATTAATTGGCCTAGAAAAATTAGAATTGATATTAAATAGATACTATTTACTTTGGGTATTTTCTTGAATTAATTGTAATGAATTTAGAAATATTTAAGAAATAGAAAAAGCAAAGGTTAGTATTTTATATTAATTAATTATCTATCTTTATAAAAAAATTGATTTTAATACTTTTATTAACCAGCTAAAAGAATTTCTACCAGCTTAGAAGGATTGGAATTGGTGTTAAATAAACATTATTTATACTAGATATTTTTTGAATTGATTGTAATAAATTCAAAAATATCCAAGAAATGAAAATTGTTTCTAACACTTTTTTTATCAACTGGTTAAAAGAATTTTTACCAATATTAATATAACTAATAATATAATATGCTAATATAAACAATATACTTTATAAATTTATATAAAATACTGTATACTATACTATATAAAATACAATACTGTATATTATACTGTATAAAATACAATATACTACAGTATATACAATATAATTTACTGTATATTATTAATAATATTTTTAAAAAATAAATATTTTCAAAATTTCAAATTTGTCTAAAAATAGTTAAATAAATATATATACATATAAAAAATTATTTATAATTCTTATTAATTAATTAGTACTGCGCCTATTAATATCTGGTAATTATTATAAACCTGCATAATATATGTTTTTAATCATATAGCCGGATATATAAGTATGATGATATCATACGTATTTACCCGAGTATAAATCAAATTTAAACCGTTGCAAAGTATGGCGCAAGGGATAAATATGTCGAAGAAATTTAATGTCTTTTAAATCAAAGTTCTAATCAAATAACTATTACACAAATCGCTAATCATGCCGAACAATTTACCAAAAAGGCTTTTCAAAATAATTAACCATATATATTATTTAATTGGCTTAGTCACTTATAATTTACTGTAAAAAAAGCAGCAATTACTAATAATTGTCACTCAACGAATAATAAGAGGTCACGTATACGTTGATCTTAGATCATTTACTATTGATCACATAGATCATAGCCCACACCATATCACGCAACGTTAAAAATGTAACACATAGAATTACGTAGTACATACGTACATTTTTTTTTTTTTTTTTTTTTTTTTTTAAGGAGGTGCAATTTAAACGTCATGTACGTATACTGAAATAGGAATCGGTTTTATTTGTTATATGAATAAAGCTGGGTTTAATAATATATGAACCGATTTCTGAACGGATTTCTTAAGATGCAAAGGACTTTAATACGTAATACAGCAGTTTTTATTATAAGCCGGCCGAGCTGATAACAATCCTACTCGGGCAGTAATTTTAGAAGAAATTCTACGTATCATTAAGACTACAGAGTATTTTATACTTCAAAAGTAACCCTATCAAAGTTACATAAAATGTCCGAGGAATATAATTTTCATATGAAAAATTGCCAAGTATATTTGTCTGAGTGCTCACGTGGATTTTAGGAAATCTTTCCGCGGTATAGTTGAAATTGATATCCAGTTTAGTGGAACCAAGAAAACAAGAAAACATTAGACGTCAAACTTTCAATTTCCGCGAAAACGAATGGCGTATTATTGCCATAAAGTTCAACTCGATATATCTGTCAAATGTGACCCTTCATGCGTTTAGTAAGCATATGAAAAAGGGAGAATTAAGTCACCAAGCATTGTAGTTTAACAAAGTCTTAAAAGAGATGAGAAGAGCCATATAAAGAATGGTACGGCCAATAATGACATCATAAACTGAACTTTTTATAGGTCGCATATTTTTAACCATTATAAGCTAAAGTAAATTTAAAAAGAGAAGCTTGAAAGACTTTATCAAAATCAAAGGCATTAATTGTATTATTGTGATGCAGGATTGCTAAAAAAAATAAAAAATAAAAAATAACGAAGAAGCACAGACAATAGGACAATAGAGAAACCTTTTCGTACTTTTTCAAGAATTACAATAGAGTTTAGGTTAAAACTAGCCGATAAACAAAAAACAGGAATATTCTAGATATTTTGGGATTTTGTAATTGGTAAAACCAACAACTTGGGTAACCATTGTCCAGGAAACCAGAATGAACAATACTATGGCAAGTAAATTTCAAGATTAATATGATGACTAATATATGTATATATAATATATATATGTATATATAATTATATATATATAATATATATATTATATTAAAATGGTATATATATAAATTAAGTATTAAAATGAGTCTAGCTACTTACTAATACATAATACAGTAATACAGTAATAGGTTGAAACCCCAGGGATTCTTGACAACACGAGAAAAAAACATGATTGACGTTTAAAGTTTCGAATGGAGAAACCCGTTACAAAATATTACGGCATAAATGTTTGTTTGGTCGGGTGACCATTTTGAACTACATAAAGGCCACGGCGCACCAACCTGAAATGACATTGACATTTGAAATCTACATAAAAAAAAAATTGATAAACAATTAGACATTTGATATTTCCAAGCAATTCTCCTGTTGCGTGTGACCATGATATATTAATGTTCACCTGCCCGAAATTGCTTTTTCAGCTGAAATTACTAAATTTGAAAGAGTGGTGTAACATTGATATTATTTCACTGTCAGGTGGCCCAAAGCAAATAACAAACATGCAGGCGTCAATATGATCACCAACCTCGATATTATCACTTGTTATCACTTGGTTTATTTTATACAGTAATTTTGTTTTTAGTGATACGTACAGTACAAAATAGTAGAATAAATAAATATATAGTGAACAAATAATGAATAAAATTTAAATGGTCGAATAATTACAGTATAACTGATAAATCTTTATGTAGACATTAGTCATCTTGGTGGGTGACATCCTAATAAACGAAGTTAGCAATGTGACAATAGAGAAATTACCAATTAATTACGACATTATTTTCATCTATGATATTTTTATTTTTATTTTTCTTATCTTATCAAGGTAGATGTTAAAACATAATTCTGGAAAATTTTTGGTTATCATGATGATTTTGATAATCGAAGAGGTTATCGACGCCCAGATATAGTAGTGGTAGATCGAATATTGTTATAATAACTACTGTGCAAGCATTACTATTGGTAAAGTGATGAAGCTCAGGTGATGATAGAATGACGTACTGCCACTGCCGCATTTTTCGAATGTAACCAATGCACGCTATTATAAAATTTTATTTATAAATAAATAAAGTTGATCAGTTTTTCGCATATTTTTTTTTCATAATTTATATTTTTGGTTCATATATTTCCATATACAAATCAGAAAAAAAAAAAAAAAAAACATTAGACCTCTCGATTCTTTTATTTTCCTTGTCATCCACTGCACAAAAAAAAAAAAAAAAAAAAAATATCCTTCGTTGATATTCATTGCTATTCAATAAAAGCACACGTTTTCGCCTCTTCCCCTTTTTTCTTTGTCTTCTTTCGTGACCCTACGATCTAAATCTAAATCTCCATCGTCCTTTTCCTTTTACTTACGCTTTTACATATATTCATCCATCCACGTCTTATAGAAAGATAGATACATAATATATATATATATTATTATATTTATATATATATTATATTTTAATTTTCTTTTTTACGACATATAATGAGCCATTTGATTGGGGAAAAAATTGCCAAATTTAAACTTCTTTACAAAGATAATGAACCTGTAGTTGATGACTTACAATCTGTTCTTGTAGACTTCCTTCCTGAACTTCAACAAAAATTAAATCTTGACTTTGTTCAAGTTGAACGTATCAGACAATACATCAATGATAGAGGTGATTTATTATTTTTTATTATTTTTGTTTCTTATTTTTATTTTTTATATTTTATGAATAAAATTTTGACTAATCTACTCTTCTAATCTACTCTTCATTTAGGTACTCTTTTTCGTTTCCTTAGAAAAGCTAATTTCAACTTCGATGTCGCCTCGAAGGCTTTAATGTCCAACCTTCGTTGGCGTGCCGAAAACCACGTGGATACTATCTCTCTCCAAGATGTTCCTCGGGATTTTGTTGAAAGGGGTCTTTTCTTTTTTCATAAAACTGATAAATTCAATCGTCCTTGTGCCATTCTTAACTTACGTGAATATGTTCGCGAGGATGGCTCTCCTTCTCTCAATGAAGTAAAGAAATATATCATTTTCAATGCTGAGGTAGCCAGAAGGATGTTATTGGATAAGTCTAAAGAATCAAGAGATGGTCCAGTCTTGCAATATGTCATTTTATTGGATTTGAAAGGTGCTGGTGTTTCTGCTTTGGTAATTATATAATACATATATATTATATATATATTTTTTTTTCTCACGCACAAGCCATTAGCCTAACTTTATTTTTGCCACCTTACCTATATCTGTATATTAGAGCCTTGACTTACTCCGTTTTACAACTGACGTTTTTCGCCATCATTTTCCTGGTTCTACTGGTGCCAGTAAGTTTTTAACTTTTATTTTATTATTAATTTATTTTATTTTTTATATATATTTATCATTATATCTTTCTTCATTTTTTTTTTTAGTATTTGTATTGAATTATGGCTGGATGTACTCAGGAATGTGGAAACTTTTCAAACCTATCCTTCCTGAGGATGCTTTGAATCGTATTTTTTTCCTTTCGGAAAATAAAGAACTCTTAGACTATTTCGACGAGGAAAATGTTTTGATTGGTACGTCAATATTAATTAATTTCCCCACGTTTTTATTATCTTCCCTTTTATGGTCATCTCTCGTGATTTCCCAAATAATTTCATTTCCATGTGATTATTTCCCCAATATCCTAATTTATCTAATTTATCTAATTCTGTAATTTATCTAACTTATATTTTCATTATCTATTTACCCTTCGTTACTAAAAAAAAAAAAAAATTATTAGAACATGGTGGGTCTGATACTTATGAATATGATTTGGATACATACAAAACGTACCAATATTACGGAAACCCACCCCCTCTATTAAGTAGAATTCCATCATATGATTCTCTTAATGATGAATTCTTCTCTGCTCCAACTACTCCATATCACAGTCGACCTCCAACCCCTAAACCTTCCCCCGGTTTAGATCACGTGCCAGCTTGGCTCAGAATGACCCAACTTAACATGTCTCCTTCTGCACCTAACGAATTCAGATCAAATATCATTTCTCCAAGTCCTATTAGGCCAACTCTTCGTTCTCCAACTCATTCGTCATATTTTTGTTTCACCCCAATTAATCAAGATGTATCCGCATTACCGTCGCATTTTAATCAACAACCTCCTATTACTCCTACTACTCCTACTACTCCTACTATTGTAATCAATTCCGCTCCAAATGATAATGTTGCTCGTCTACGGAATGATTCTGATTCTACTTTTAATGATATTGCTTATGCGCAAAAGATTCAAAGACCTCGTTTTTCGAGATTTTATAATCTTTTATCCTTATCAACTGAATTAAAGTTTTACTTGCAAAAACTATTAAAAAGATTAGTCGCTCGTAAAGTATCGGGCGTATTATATTATTTAGTAATCGTAGTTATACTTCGTGGTGGGTTAGTTGATGATTTTTGGCGATTTTTAACTCAGCAAGTAACTATGCAACTTGGATGGAGCGCAAGTACCACCACTGCTCTTACGACTGCTGCTTTATCTACCGCCTTAAGTGGTCGTACGAACAATAGATTATTATTAGGTGTTTATTAATTCTTTTAGAATCGATCACTGTTGGATTTAGTAATTTCCATTTGGATGTTGGCCAAATTGCATATGAAAAAAAATCTTCTTTTGTGATCTGTAAGATCTGTACGTGTATATGGATTTTTCTTATTTTTCTTTTAAGGAAAAACGAATATTTAAGGGAGACGGAAAAAAATAATTATATATGAGGCTTCTTTTACAAAAATATGATTTTATGAAACAAATTTACGTAGTTAAATGGTACGTATGACAAGAATACACTTTTTTAAACAAGTGAAAAAAAAATAACTTTAATCATGCATTAAAAAAAAAAAAAAAAAAAGCAAGGAAAGAATCGGGAAACCGAAATAAAATTACAAATTATTCTAACGTGGTAGCAATTAATATGTAATGTAATTTCATATCCTTTTGCATGTACAAATTTTAATTTTCACACCCTTTTTTTAAATTATAGATTAATATGTTTCTCGTGTAAATTTTTTTTTATAGAATGTAATAAAAAAAAAGACTTTACTGTTAATACAATAATTATGTACATACTTTTTTCTTTTCTATTATTATTATTATAATTATTATTATTATTATTTTTTTTTACAATTAAAATACAGTCATTTGATAGAAAGTATACATTATAATTTTAAGAATTTTGCCACGTGTTAATTTATTGCAGTATATGCAATGCAAAAGCTATAGCGAAGATAATATAATGTGTGATTATCTAATTTTGAATTTACCGGGAATAAAATAGTAAAAATCTGACAAAGAAGTTAAATATATAAATATATACGGTATATGCTGTATATATTGTATATATTATACAATTATCGTTACCGGTACATATATTTGAGGCAAAAAAATTTATATTTTAAGAAATATTAATTATAACTTGCATTTAGAATTGACTATATTACTTTAAGTATAACCAATAAATTATTCTATTTCACTTTTACCAACACACACATACACATATAGTGGTTTATCACCAAAGTTGTTACGTTGTCTAAAAACTAGCTAAGTAAAAGAAAATAATGTTTTATTATAAGTTCTCCATTACAGCATTAATAGCAAAAATTTATAAAAATATGATTTGATAATCATCACGTGAACGTCGTGAACATGTGAACACGTAATTCACCAAGTCGCGTCGTTAACAACTATGTTGGCGTTTTTTATTTTTATAACCTGCCTTGGTCTTAGCTCTTTGCTTTTGACTAGAGCGGGTGGTGGATTTTATTTATTGTTTTCGCTTCTTAACAATATATTAACAACTTATTACTTAATATATTGTTGGAGTATTTGGCTCACATATAGTTTAAGACCGCCTGTTTACTGTTACCTCGTTCCTCTAGTTATATCTACGGATATCTCTAAGTCTTGGTAACCAGTATTCCACGTAAAGGGTAGACAAGCTTAACGCATTGTCATGCCTGGCAAGTACAAACCCCCGTAGCCCAAATCATCGTATAAACCTATAGTATCTAGTCGACTATTACTCCATTATTTTTACAAAGATTTTTTTCGTGATTTGTTTTTTTTTCTACAGATTTGGGGCCAGCGGCTCATTGTTTTATGTCTCCTTTTAGATAGATTTACTTACCTTCCTTTATATTTCATACAATACGGTTTCTTGGTGCTCGTGCAAATGACATATATCAAATCGCTGGTCTAGTAGCAGGCTGCAAAATATCTCAAACTGCTGTCTGTCCTTGTAATCAGCTACAAAGTTTCTTTTTTTAAAAAAACAAAAGATCTATTAAGATTCGTTGGTGTAACGAAAAACGGCTTGGGAAATGTGTTGATGGAATGCTTTCACAAGGTGAGTATTGATTTAGCTCTTATTGTCTAGAACTGGGGAATCCAAGCCTTTACTGAATTTCAGAAATTTGGATTATCTTCCTGATTTAGGTTTGGAATTTTGATTTTAATTTACTTTGATAATATACATTAACTGACTTTTGTTTTTTAAAATTTGGCGTAGTTTTAGTGTAAAAACTTTAATTTTATCGACTAAATTAGCTAAACTTTAATATTATTAAGTTATATGCAATAGTTACTCTCTTTATGTGTAATAACAAAATCGATAATAAAATCCATATTTTAGTCCACGTGTCAACAAAAGACAATTTGCTACGTTAAAATTTTATTTTCTATTTTATATTTAACTATCACGTTTGTGATGACTTCTTTTTGCATAGTTTTATTGTGTGTTGTCAATTTATAATCAACAATTTTATATAATACTGTGATACTGATTGATTGTATATTTAATATAAATAGTAATAGATAATACTGTAGATAGATTATCTAATTACGTTATTCTTAGCGATAAGGGACATGTCACATATATGTTAAAACTTGTAATAACGATAACAAAACATACGTACGTATAAAAAATTTACTATAGACATCACTTATGTAGTAAAAAAAAAAAAGTTGTACAAATTAATTGTTAAATTAAGCATGATCAAAATTAAAGATTATCTACTCTTATCTCTATTTCATGAATCTGTTTTTTAACCATTTTAAACCTGCTTACGTGAAATTCAAAACATTTATTTGAAAGAAATATTTGTATTAGCGTTATCTTTATCAGATGCTACAGTATGTTGCCATTGTCTAATAAAGTTCGGTTTTTTTTGGGATGAAATATAGTATGGGTGATATTAATCGTTCATTGGATTAAAAATTTCTATATACTGCATATAAAAAACTCGTGTAACAATTCTTTGTTAACTAATGTAAAATAAATATCCAATCAAACCCGAATTTCCATAAATATACTGGTGTTGCTATAAGAATCGACAACCAATTAGAAGGATTTTAATCACGCTGATCTAGAACCATTCAAATATGTCTTTTACTTTGGTAAGTTAAGAAAGGAGGGGCTCTGAAACACTTCGCACTCAATAGATCAAGGAAATTTTAATTAATCAAAAGTTGAATAAAATGACCAAATGAGTTATCATTTCGATGAAAAAAACAGAAAGACATTTTCATAGAATTGTTTTAGTTTAAATTTTAAATCCGTATTTAGCACCATGAATTTTTAGCAAAAATCGTTCTAAAGATCATTTTAATTAATCGCAAATTAATGGCAAATCCACTGAGGGAGCTACTTAAGAACTCCTAAAACCTGTTAAAAATATTCACAATCCAAGATATGCATTTCGATACTCGAAAACTAGAAAACTAGAAAATGGGCATTTGTATATCCGCATACTCAATAATTTACATTTTATAATGTAGCAATAATAAATGGATACAACTACAAAACCACAAACACAAGACCTTCCACGATCCGGTGGATTTCCCTCTGTTCGATATAAAAGAAATTTGCCACACAAAGGTCCTTCAGGACTTGTTATATTTACAGTTCTTGGCGCCATTAGCGCTTATGGTTTTTATCGAGTAGGACAAGGAAATTTGGAGAAACGGTAAATAGTATTACATTATTAATCTTTTACCAACAATTTTTAAGAATACACTAATTTAATATAAATAAATATAATTTGTGATTCAGTGAACTTCGCCGTGAACACCTTTGGTCGCGTATACATTTAGTTCCATTGCTTACAGCTGAATTGGATCGCGATACGTATCGTCGTAATTGTGCTGCATTAGCACGTGAAGCTGAAATAATGAAAGATGTACCAGGATGGAAAGTAGGCGAAAGTGTTTATAATACTAAGAGATATGTAGGACCAACTCAAATTGTAGTCCCTGAACCAAGTTAATTATTGAGAAAAAAACAGTAATATGTTAGTATCATTGTACTATATAAAATAATATATATCAGGCATTTACGATTAAAAAATGAATCAAAATTCGATCTTTTTTTTTTTACTAATTACTGTTATAGGATCAAAATTTTGATCACTCAAAATATTTAGAATAAAACGAACCATTAAAACAATGATACAATAATAAATCAACTATGACTGATTTTTATTTTTTCGAGCTAAATATCTAGCCCTTGCATCAGATATAGCTTGTTCATCGTTCTTTCTTGCGAATTGTTTTAAAAGTTCTTCCTCTCGGACCTTTTCTTCTGCTTCTTTTTTCTGTTGAGTTTCCAAAATTTGCTGCTCCAGTTCTTTACTCTGTCGTTCACGGCGTCTCATCTCACTACTATGTTTTGAGCTATATCTATCTACATCTTTTTTATTATAATAATTTGTCCGTGAATCTTTATTTTGCAACGATTTTGATGAATTCATTTGCTTCTTGGTAACATTGAGCCCTGGTGACAAAAGTTGCCTTTTATCTACTATTTGTTCGTCGTCGTTCAATATTACCATTTTACCAGTCGCCCGTGCTTTATCCGCAAGTTCTTTATCAGTTTTTAAATGTTTATTATCTTCATCAGAGTCGTCGGATGCTGAACTGGAACGTGTGCGTTTTTCTGTTTTTTTAGATGATAATGCCAAACGACTTGCTTCAATGGCTGCAGCTTTTGCCGAACTGGTTTGATCCAATAAATTTCGATAAAAATTGGCCATATTTTTCCCTCCCACTCCATCATTTTTTTCTAAATATGATAAATTGGTAAATCAAATTATTTATTATTATTATAACAAAATTAACTTAAATATAATAGTTTAACAATACCTCTCTGTTTTTCTTCTTCTTCAGCTTTTCTCAACTCTTCTTGTTGTTCCTTATATCTATTATTTTCAAAAAAATAAATTATATGTTTTTTTAAAAATATTTAATCACGATTTAAATATATATAAAATGACTTACGCTGATGTGACGAAAGTTTCTTTATCCTCAAATTCATCCCCTTCAGCCTCTCGTTCTTTTTGAATCTTACGTTCTTGGGCACGAACATAATCTCGTTGTCGAATTTCTGCAGCTTTTAATATATCTTCAACATATTTAGGCTATAAAAGTAATATTTTTAATTCTGCATTAATGTCGAATTATATATAACTTATAAAGAAATAAAGAAAAGATCTTACCTTTTTGGCGCTACCAACGTTCTTCCCCTTAAGCTCTTCCTTTCTTTTTCGTTCAACGCTTTTCATATCATCGTATACTTCATCATAGGCAAACACATTAGGATCTTCTTCTAAAGCTGCTTTATACTTTTCTTGAACTGATTGATTTATTGTTTTGGAAGAAGATAATTGTTGATTAACAGTTTTAGTGTAGTGGTTTTTATTAGAACTCGTATTAAGGCTAGAATCTTCATTATTGTCCTCTTCAGTGAAAACTGAAATTCTTTTTATGGGTGTTTTTTTAGATCCGACTATGTTAAGTCCGTACTTTAAAGGTTGTTTTTGTTCCATGTCGACGATTTTAAAATTTTGTATGTATATACCCGATCAGGGGATGTGTCACGCCGTAGGCAATTGTTAAAATTTAACAGATTTCTTATCGTTATCGTTATATTACAAACTTTTTAAATGCGCTTAACAGAGATGCGAGTTTTAGCCTTTTGTTTTATTAATTGGAAAAATTGCAATTTTTAGTGTGACTAGGTTTAAAGAATCTCGAATCGAAACCAGGTAATTGAATTAAAAATAGTAAGCACAGCAGAATCAGCTAGTAAATATTTCTTGAGATATTTAGAAGATTAATTTCAATTTGAACTATTAGATTTTTCAAAAAGTTTGTTCGGATGGTGTGAAGGAATTTTTAACACTGTTATTCACATGCTCAAATTATAAATCAATTTTTGATATTAAAATTTATTAATTTCCAATTCATTGTTTAAAAAAATGTATCGCTCGTCTAAAAACCTCTACCGGGTTACCTGCCATAACGTTATCCGGATCACCTGAGTCATTTAAAAAACTGCGCCACTTCGGAATACATACTAGCAGTTAACCCGTGGCTTTGCCACAGGAGTTTAATAAAAATTTAATGGATTGGATTTACTATTTTGTACTAAAAATAGTACATTTTATAAAATTCATAGAAGCATCAAAACTTATTAA
>CAJVPY010002447.1:0-16183 GCA_910591965.1 Dentiscutata erythropus | reverse complement strand
TATTTAATAAAACTGCATAAAAAATTATTTTAGATGAAATAAAAAAAATTAAAGTTAGTTTTCAATTCTGGCAAAATCAAAAATCTAAAGATTGGAATTATACTTCATTGATGAAAGATGACAAGCTCAAAGTATTAAAATTTTTTATTTATTAAAAATTTTTACAAAAATTTATACTAGTATTATAAGTGAACTGTGAAACAAAGTTTTTTTTTTAATGTTAATAGTAAGACCTTGCTCTTATCTTTATTAAATTTAATCAAAATTTCTTACAAAATTAGAAAAAATTTTATTGTATAAATTTAATACTAAGAATAAGAACTCTTATTAGTTAAAAATGCCTAATGACAATCCTAGTTTTTTATCTGCAGCCTAAACCAACCAGAGTGGCCAAGGCTTATCTAGATTTGGGTGTTAGTAATAATATAAGATAGGTGTGTTAAATATTTAATCTAGTTAGTATACCATGGTTCAACTTTATATAGAAAGTTGATAGAGTTAGATTTAGTATTTGACTGAAGTATTAAGTATATTAGGAGTATGTGAAGAAAAAGGTGAAGATAAAGTTATATGATCAATTTGTAATCTAGATATGCAGTAGGGGATCAATATTTTTGTATATATTTTATGATTAATTTCAAGAAGTTTAATTGTAAGAGATGTTGCAGTTTTGCTTAATGTAATAAAATTGTTTAATATGTTGATAATATCAAGTAGCACCAAGTCAAAAAGTGTAAAAAATAAAAAAGATTTATAGGTGAGTTGATGAACTTGAAAACTATCAAAATTTAGAATAGTAGAGTGGAGGTTATGTATTTAGAAATATGAGATTTGAAGTTTGTTATAGCTTAAAATATACTCTAAAGAGCTTCAAATTAGTTTAAATAAAGGTTCAGAAGATAGACAAAGCATCCAGTAAAGTGAATTGCTTTCTTGTTGGCATATATGGCATTTGTTAGAGTAGAAAGAGTTTCTTTTATAAAGAATATTAGGTGTTGGTAAAGTAATTTGACTCTAAAAGATTTATATATAGAGGATTGAAAACTATATAAAAAGTTAGATATTTTTTGATTATTATTAAGATAAAACTAGGTTGCTTGCCAGTAAACTAGAGAGGCAATTGAAATCTATTTTTAAAACTGATTTTGTGATAACCAGTTAGCAAAGATATGTGTATAACATATTGTTCTAATATTATATCATATGAAAAGTTCAATTGGAAGATTACTAGAGCTAAAGGTAAATAGAGAATTGTATATATTAGTTGTATTAAAGATAAGATATAGTGCTTGCTGGTGGTTTCAGGCTAATTGATTAGTTATATTATTGAAGATATCATTCTGATGTGTATTGACTTTGTGAAATATAATATTTAGATTGTGAGATTTAGAAAAGTTTAAAAGAGTATTCCAGATAGACCAGTAAGGTGTATTTGTGGAGTTTGTAGTATAAGTATTATATAAAAGATTATAGAACTTTGAGATAACTAATTGGGAATTAGTAAAGATTTTTATAATACAGTTTCTAGGAGCAGTACAAATAGCTGATGCTATTGCTACAAGTTTTGCATTATATGAACAAGGCCAAAGTTTGATTTTTGCTTGGAAGATATGAAGTATAGTTTGATTTTGTACTTGTAGCCATCTGATACCCATGCAGCATTGGGAATTATCTAAGTTTGTAACAAAGCTATTAGTATAGAAATTAAAATTAGAGGTATTTTAATTATAGCTAGCTATTGATTGAAAAGTTTGAGAGGCTTTACTAAGAAGAAAAAAGGTTGGTTTTTGAGATTGTTCAATAATAAGTATAGAAAGTGGTGGAATAGAAGTAGTATTTGAGATTAGAATTGAGAGAATAAGATCTTGGTAGTTAGAATGAAAATTAATTGATTTATCTATATTAAGTTTACTAAAAAACTTTATTACATAATTTGTGTAAATAAAAATAGTATATTTGTTGGATATTAATTTAGTATTAAGTAGACAATTAGTACAAGTGGATATAGTTGTAATGAGTAGGTAAAATTGTGGCATTGCTAGTGGTTATAAGTATTTAGCTAGTTGTTGTACATTGGCTTCAAGCTTTACTAACAATTAGTTGGTTATTTAGTAAAGAAATTAGCCAATACTTGGTATGCTAGTAGAAATGGCCAGTACTAGTTAATAGAAAAAAGATTAAAATGTGGGTGGAAAATTCTCTGGGAAGAGCTAGTAATGGAGAGATTTTCTAGTATAGTAAACCATTTGGAAAATTTGCCTTTTGGAATCTTGTTTAGTCTTGCTATTCAAGCAAATATAAATTGTTAAATGTAGTAAGTTGATCAGGATAAAGTAAATGATAGTGCCAAAGTTGTTTTTTAAAAGTAAAATATTGAGAATGAGAGGCAAGGATTAATTCAAGTAAAGTTGAGCCTTTCTAAATTGTAAAAGAGATAGAAGTTTTGAGTTGAAACTAATTGTCTATTTAAAATATTTAAAAAGCTGTATAATTTTTAAGTTAGTAGTATTTTTATTAGAGCCTTCAATTATAGAATTGGGATGGGCAAAGATGTTTAATAGAGACCATAAATTATTCTGTAGTTGTTAAATACAGATGAGCATAAAGGTGCCAGGAAGATAATTATTATTAAGCTGTTTGATAAAAGTAAAAATATTATGCTGTAGCTAAATATCCTAGATGTTTTTAATA
Source organism: Dentiscutata erythropus (assembly GCA_910591965.1). NCBI lineage: Eukaryota > Fungi > Glomeromycota > Glomeromycetes > Diversisporales > Gigasporaceae > Dentiscutata > Dentiscutata erythropus. The sequence goes on along the minus strand of CAJVPY010002447.1, from coordinate 13,492 downwards.
TTATAGATTTGAGAGTATAGTAGAGTACTAGTAGGGATAGTATGGCTAAGTTTAGCTTTATGCTTAACTAGGCCAATATAATGTGTAAAATTCTATTACAGGCTGTTTGACCAAGAAATATTCTGTAGACAGTATTCAATTGTAGGTATAATGACTATAGCAGGCTTGTATATTTGTAATTTTTTTAGAGCTAATTATCTGGATAAGTTAGGAAGATTCAGTTGTAATTTGTTGTATTTGTTTTAATTGTTTGTTGTTAAGTGTGAACCAATATTAAAGAAATTTGAGTGGTTGGTGTAGTGGTTGTAGTGAAAGTATTTGGTTATTAAAAATAATTGGGTAGTAAAAATTGAGAGTTGAATTAGTAGTAAAGACTGATTTGTTTAGGTTTACTTGAATATTGTCCATGGAGTAAAAAGATTCTGCAATTGAGATAATATTGGTCAGTTCTGTATATGAGGATGCAACCTATAGAGTATCATCCATATATACGAGAACAAGGCATCTGGTTTTGAGCTAGTTAGTAGAGAAGTTTTTTAAGTTAGTAAGCTATAAAGTTTGCATTTGGTATTCAGGTATAGTAGAATAGATGTGGGAAATAAGGAGGTCATAGTAGATGCACCAAAGTAATGGTATGATTATTTCTTCTTGGTTAATCCTATCTTGCATAAAGTAAAGAGTGTAAGGTTAGTAATAATATTATTATAGTAACTAGTAAACAGGTTGGAAATTGTATTGATAATTGAGGCTTAAAGTGCAAATCATTAAAGAACATAATGTAGAAGAGTAGAGTTGACAGAGTTATAAGCCTTGCTCATATTTTAGAACAAGAGCCAAATTTATTTATAGTTGCAGCTTGTATCTTCAATAAGGTTATTAAGAATATATATGGGTATAGAAGTATTATTGCCCTTCTGGGCAATGTAGTTGTATAAAGAAAGAATAGGATGTTAAGAAAAAACATAGCTCAATCTGTTTGTAAGAATTTTAATATAAATTTTTCTGACATGTTTTATTAGATTAATAGGATGAGTTAAGTTAAGATTGCTATCAAATATATTTCTTTTAGGAATAGGATAGATTTGGCTATACATCTATTATTTAGAAATATAGTTTTCAGAAAGGTATTAGTTTAGAAAGGCAGCAAGTGCAGTTGTGCAATGGTGGCTAAAATGTTTAAACATTTCATAGCTTATGCCTGTAGGACTACAGGCTGTGTTGTTAGAAAGTTGGCAATAGTTTGCAGAACCTCTTTGATTGTAATAAGTGTAGTAAGAGGATTATACTAATCTGGGTTGATATAAAATAAAAGAAGAGTAATGTTGTTGCCAGGTATTGTTAAAGAGTTGGTGATTGATAGCAGTCTAGTTGTTAAAATGTTGTTATATATATTTTGTTTGATCTCTGTAGGATTTGTAACTAGTTGGTTTGGAAGTTTAATGTTAGAAAAATGAATAGGAGCTTGGTAGCGATCAAATATACTATTAATTGCATAAGTGGGTCTGAAACAAGAGTTTTACATCTTTTCTCTAAAGCTTGATTAATTTGTTGTCTGAAGTGAAGTGAATATTCTAAGTAGTAGGCATGGTATACCTGTTTCCAAACAGTTTAAACTTTTTCAAGCCATACTTAAATATAAGCAGCATCCAAAGTTGAGGGAGACTAAAGATTATATTTTGTATATAAGTTAATTAATAAAATGTGTAAATGATTATGTTGCAAATGCATGTTTGATTGGTCAGTATTAGAGCAAATAGTTTTGATAAGGTGGCTAAGTTTTTAAGTCCTATATAGAGAGAAGTACAGTGTAGACTGTATTTATAATTATAACTATATTTGCATGTTTTTTTGTTAGAAACCTTTTAAATTGCAACCTGAATAATGTAGTGCTGAATTTTGTGCCAGATGCTATCAATACTAATAGTAAAGTAAGTTGAGGTAAAAATGCAATGTTATATAAAAAGTTTAGTAGTATAGTCAGAAAACTCTGACCAATAGTTGGAAAATGTTGATTTGTAGTTAAAGATTCAGTGACAGATATTAGTGTATAAGCAAGGTAGCTTGTTGTAGGTATTAGGCAAGGTCCATGTTGTAGAGAGTATAAGGTAATTACTGAGTGTATTAGTTTTGCTGTTGTCAAGTTTAAAAAATAAGAAAAATTGAATATTGAAAAGTCTGTTCAAATATAGTCAATTCTACTAGAGCTTGTATTGTTTGACCAAGTGTGTGAGGTATTTGAAAAGTGTGCAGCAATATCAAACATGTTAGACTAATATAAGAAGTTAATAAGCTTATAATGAGCTGATGAGCTGAAGGTATTGTCATTTGTATTAAAGTTACCAAGAATTATAAAATGAAGGTTTAGTTGTTTGCTTGTAGGATCTAGTTAATAATAGTGTTTTGAGTGTTGACTTTTTTAAGAGAATCAGTTGAGAACAGATATACTGAGATAATATGAAACTTTATAAGAACAAATCAAGTGCAATAGCACCTCCTGGATTGGTATAGCAGCTATACATGTGTAGTTTAAGATAGTTGTATATCATGATAGCAGATTTTTTTGCAAAGCTGTCAGAATTTGTCTAGTAATAGGTAAAAAGATTGTTGTTACAAAAAGAGAGCTTTGTTTTGTTTGATATTTTTGTTTCAGTAATGCTAGCAATTGAGATATTTTGGTTAATTTAGTAAGTAATCTTGCAAGGCTTGTCTTTTAGAAGGTGTGTTAAAACCTCTGACATTGTGAGTAGCAATAGTAAGATCCAGATTTGGATACTCAACTTGTGTTGAGGACAAAATAGAAGAGTTTTTATTATAATTGTGTGAGTAAGATTATTTAGATTGTGTAGATGAATTGTAAATATATGATTTAAGAGGAATAAAAGGATTAAGGTAAATAGTATCAAGTTAAAGTACAATAACATAATCTAGTAAAGGGCAGAGCTCTTTTGGTGAATAAATATGAGCTTTGCTATAGTCAATTTTAACAGATATGACAATTCATTTATAGAGTTCATCCCACAAACTAATTTTGAATAAGTGTAAAAAGAAGAAGCTGAGTGTTTGAGAAGCTTGGATTGGAGGAAAGTTTTGAGATATAAGAAATTAGTTGAAGCAGGTAGATAAATTATAAGGTGTAGAGGACATTATAACATGAACCTTATATAAGTCTTCTACATTGTGGCTCACTTTATACCCAGCTCTTACAATTTTGTAAGAACTAGAAGTACTCTGGTTAGGCATTAGAGTATTATCATTATACAATTCTTTTAGGTAAATAGGCTTAACCACCTACCTACTTATATTATTTTTCTTTTTAACTACAATAGAGGTATCTTTTGAAGAGGCAGTGACTGCATTAATGTAGTATGTAGAAGACAAAGTTATTGAAAAGGAGACTCATTATAAAATAATAAGTTTTCAATAAGTTATGTTTTTCATTAGGAATTTTTTTTGTCTGAGAATAAGCTAATTGTTAGTATATTAAGTAAGTTCACAGAAAGAGGGTTGTTTAAAGTAGAATTCAAAAAAAGTGATGACTTTTGCTAAAAAGTCAGTACTAATAACTTCTTTAGTAATTTTGTTAATTGCATTCTCTTGGGTTAGGTTGCAAATTTGTAAGTTTTTTGTAGCTTTAATTTGATAAGTATTAAGATATTAGAAAAAGAAACTATTATGGCATTTAACTGATGAGTGGGTAAGATTGTTAGTACAGTATTCTTGTTCAGCAGAATTAGCTAGTTTGTCAAGAAGTCAGGTAGAAATAGGTTTGGAGAAGGTGGCTTCATGTTTTATATTAGGATTAAAGATTGAAGAGTCAATTTCAATCTAAGGTACATCAATTTCTTTTGGATATTCTTTGTAAGATTTGGTTAGTAGATCTTTGAGGAGTTTGATTGTATTGTGCTTATATTCTTGAACATAGTTGCAGTTTTCATGTTTACATATTAGAATATGAAAGTTAAAATGCCTAAAACATTTATTTTAGTGGTCTTCATAACAATATGGTTGCTGGAAGGTATCAAGCAAGTAACATAAGTATTTTTTAGTTGAAAAATAAAAAGTTTGCAAATCTTGGATTAGATTTTATTGCAGGTATCTTCTTTGTTTAGTAGGTTTTTGAATTGGCAATTGTATATAGGAAAGAAATCTTTAAACCATTCTTTAAAATAATCCAGAGAGTTTTTAAGTGAGGGAATAGAGAAATTTTTCTTAAAAAGTGATGTGGACAAGTTGAAAAGCAGGTTAATATTAAATTTGTTATCTGATTTGATAGTTAGATATCTTCTTTCTTTATTGGTATTAACTATTTGAGAAAAAAATTTGTAGGTTTTGTGACAGAGATTGAGACCTTTGCAAATTTGTTATAATTGATTGCTTGATATGAGTCATGAAGGTAAAGATATAGCCTTGCTAGATTTAAAACAGAATAGGAGACAATTTTCAGGTTTATATAAAGGATAGTTGCAGGTTAAGCAAATTTTTCAAGATAATTATGTTTAGTAAAAAGAATGGAAGTGAATTTTGCAATAATTTTTTTGAAAGTATTTTTGATAACATTATAGAGAATAGTTGCTTGTATATTGATAGTAGGATTAATTTGGTAGATATAATTAATAAGAAAAGTTAGTTTTTCTTCTGCCATATAATGAATTACTGTTGGCTCTCCCCAAACCAGTATGCATGGTAGACAGGTTTTGTATTGACTTTGGGAGGTTATTGGATTTGAAAAATCACATGACAAGCTGATTGATAATCTACCAATCAAATTACAGAACCAGTACTAATAGTTTTTATAAAATTTGTCAAATTTTCTCAAACTTTGACAGATGTTTTCTCGATAACTACTCATTCAAATTAGCTCAAAGTTTCACTGTAGATAATGTATATATTCATTTATAACATACTAAAAATTCAGCTAATTTGAATTGATGGTTCTTGAGAAATCAGTTGTATACGATGGTTAATTTTTTTAAAAAATTGTTAGTGTTTACAAGCGGTTTTTCAAGAACTATCAATCCAAATTAGCTGAAATTTTTGTGTATTATAAACGAATAAATATATTATCTATAATAAAAATTTGAGCTGATTTGAATTAAAGAAAACATCCGTCAAATTTTGAGGAAATTTGACGAATTTTATAAAAATCAATCTTTTTATGGCTTATTACATTTATGATTCTGATTGGTTGTTAATCATGTGGCCACACATGATGAATTGGGAACTTATGTATTTGGACTATCGGATATCAGAAATGGCAGGTTATCGGGTATGGATTAAGGAACAGGCCTGGTGGATCAATTTTTAACCGATTATGGCAGGTTATCGGTTTTGACAGGATCAGTTTGGGGAGGGCCGACAGTATATAGTAAAAGCTAGCTTTTAGTGATTGTTTGTTTTTGGATGCAGTTTTGATAATAGTACTAGATAGAAGCTATAGAGATACTTTTAAAAAAAATTATAGAGTTGTTGAGAGAAAATAGTTTGTAATTTCTTGTTTTGTTCTATTTTGTCAGTTATAGGAAAGTTAAAAAGCCAGTTATAGGTTGGTTCAAGTTTTTTGAGGTATTAGTTTGAGTTTGAGTTTTTTAAACAATTGATAAGTAAGGAGGCTTCCAGAAATTAGCTAATTTGTGGGTGGGTGAGTGGGTTAGCTGAAGTGTCAGGCGTAATTCCATCTAGAGTTATCAAGTTTCAGCCAAAATTAAAAAATTTTTTAGCCCAAATTATAAATTTAATATTAAACTTCAATAATAAATAACTTATGTTTTACTAGTCCAATTTTGATGATTTAACTACCAAAATAATCCCCACTGAGTGGGGATTCTAACAAGCCCAAAATTATCAAAATCCGATTACAAGATCTTGTGATCAAAATAGATTTGTATATTATTATATACTATATACTATATATGATAATATATATAGTATATACAGTATAGTAATATACAAATCTAGATCGATCTCAGAATCTAGTAATTGGATTTTTATAATTCTAAGCTTGTTATAATTCTCTCTTTGAGCAAATAAGTTTGGTAGTTAAATCATCTAAATTGGCTTAATAGATCAAAAGATATTTATTATTAAATATTTAATATTTAATAGTAAATAACTTTGATATACTGGACCAATTTAGATAATTTAATCACCAAAATGATCCTCTTAAAGAGAGGATTCTTACAAATCTAAAATTACAAATATCCAATTACTAGATTCTGAAATTGATCTATATTTGTATACTGTTATATTGTATATACTATATATATATTACTATACCATAGTATATATAATAATATACAAATCTATTTCGATCTTGGAATTCTGTAACTGGATTTTGATGATTTTGGGAGATTATTTTGGTGATTAAATCATCAAAATTGGCCCAGTAGATCAAAATATATTTACTATTAAATAGTTAATATTTAATAGTAATTAACTTTTGTTCTACTGAACCAATTTGGGTAATTTAATTATCAAAATGATCCTCTCAAAGAGAGAATTCCAACAGGCCTAAAATTATAAAAATTCAATCACTAGATCCTGAGATCAATATAAATTTGTATACTGTATATACTATATATATATGAGGTTGAGTCAATAGAAACCAAGCAAATTTTTTTTAGTAAGTTTTTTTTAAATTTTAAACAAGAATAACTTAACAAAAACTTGATCAAATTTAATAAAATTTTTTTTAAATTAATTCTACAAGTTTGTAAAAATTATTTAAAAAAATTTTTATTAAATTTGGTTAAGTTTTTGTTAAGTTATTCTTGTTTAAAGTTATAAAAAAATTTTATTATAAAAAATTTGCTTGATTTCTATTGACTCACCCTCATATATTACTATATATAGTATAGTATATATTGTATAATAATTAGTAGCTGCACAACATTGTCTCACTAAACCAGAAATAGACAAATATATTTCTTTTAGAAAATGTTGAACAACTTCAATATAGAATAGTTATTGTCCGGAGCATAGCAGAGAGTCAACACTGTTTTTATATATATATTTGATTTACACTGTCATATGATTTTATCTGCTTCCACATCTCTGATTGGTTGTCAATCTGAACTTATTAAGATTTCAATAATAGCTTCAGACATACAATGCTATCACATTTCCTAGTATAGATTATAGATAGTTTTTTGAATTATAATAAATAAATATTGGGTATACAGAAGTGTAGTGCCTTAGTGAAGTGGTCTAGTTGTCACTCTTACCAAATAGTAATGGTATAAGTCCTAAGTTCAAATCCCAGAGATAATGTTTTCGAAAAGAAATAGAATATGTTAGATGATGATCTTTACTTAAGTTGGCCCAGGGATGATCTAGTAATCTGGTCTGTAGAACCAGGGAAAGAATTCTGAAAGGCTGTAATCTGTGGGCTGTGCTTGACACAGGTCACAGAACCAGAGATTAGAGCCCATTTAAAAAGTCCCGAGTAGGATGTAGCAGTAATCTTTGACAGTACTACAGGAAGACTGAATTTGAACTGGGGCCCAAGATTGGAGAACTAAGTGACCAGGCCCTTTAGTAGAGGACACACTAGCTAAATGCCGGTTTAGATACACTAGAGAAAAAGGTCATATGCTCTTAAAGTATGAACCAAGGAGAGGGGCGTCCTTTAGGCACCTAAAGCCTGTGCAGACCAACCCTTTCGAGTTGCCAGCTGGAAGTAAGCAAGAGACCAATAAAGAATCCAGATAAAAAGACAGCTAGAATATAGGTACTAGGTTCTTGTAAACCTTACAAGGGCAGGAGTACATAATTGGCAACTAATTAGAAAGGTTGTGTTTAAGATACGGATCAGGTTACGGCAGTACTCCAAAAAGTTGGCTTGAGATACAAACTCAGTGGTGGCAGTACAACATGTACTAGTTAGGAAGAAGTTATCGAACATGTAGATGAGTACATATATGGGACATATACCACTCTGTTAGGTTTACCACAAGGATAAATGCCCAAATTAGATTGTGGCTAAAGTCTTAGGGTCTTTAACAGTAAATTAACTTGTGAAGGGGTATATTAAGAGAAAACATGTGATGTTGGTTGAAGCCAAAGAGTTTAAATAGATAGCTTCCTAGTTAGGCTATAGGTATGACAGCTAGTGTAGAACTCCTAGCATAGCACTAATGCTTCAGACAGACTACATAATTAGGCAATCAAAGGTTGTATGTGTGACTAGTTGTACTCTCATGATACTGATGTAATATGTAAAGCCAGTGTTAAAATTAATTAATACCGGCCTATCCGCTTGAACTAACAAAATACCAAGAACCTAAGTGATCACCTTAATATTAAAAAAAAATATATTGGGTATGCAACTAAATACAGCATATTTATATTAATATCAGTATATTTTAAACAAACAAAAAATTTTATATGATTTTTAGATGTATATAGTATAGAGTGCAAAATACCTTTTTAAAAAACATATAACAATCCATTATAATTTTCTAATGCCAACTTTAATAATAGATAATGCCAGAATAAATATTAAAAATAGGGTATTTCACACCCTATACCATATAGATCTGTTTATAAAAATCTGCCTAATTTAGAAGTGTTCTTGGCAGATGATAATTATACTGACTAATGTGGATAAAAGCTATATGAGATTTGATCAGCTCATATTAAATACTTAGATCAATTAGATAAATGAATAATTACAAAACTTAGACTAAGGTGCTTTCAATATAATTAGATAGCTATTGAGATTATATAACTACTATAATTAATTGAAGTGATTCCTATTGTAATTTTGTTGAAGTCTGACAAAAAAAGATGGCCTCAACTTTTTTTTATTGTAATAATATACCAGTTAAACTACTTTCCATCAATTTATAATTGAATTCCGTCTATAATTTATATGATTGTGAGAACTTTAAATCATATAAAAAAAATTGATGTATATTAATCGATATTGTTCAAAGGATTAAATATATAAGAAAATACTTAAGTAATTGAAATATAATGTAAAAATCTGACATTATATGACAAAGAGTTTTGTAGACCAATTTCAACTCATTAAAGATTTTTAAAGCTGTTACTGCTTGTATAAATACTATATTGCTTTAAAATCATTATTACTGTAGCAACTAATGATATTTAATACAAAGCTTATCAGTATTATTTACTACAACTTGAGTTATGGCCAAGTCATGCTCTAGTATAGCACAAGTTGTAGCTTCAATAATTATGGTTTAATTCAGAACTATGATTTTAAAAAGTAACTTACTTATAGCTGATGCTGAGTTAGCAACACCAATTTTTTACAAAAGGATCTCTAAATTTATAGGTTGGAATGGCTAGAATGTATTAATATTAAGTTTAGATAAGCATGGTTTCAAATATGCATATAAATGTATATATAAAACCCATCTCTATTTAAAAATAGTTATTGTAAAAATTATATTACTAATCTTATTATTCCAGGATATAATTTACTAATGCATTTTACTAATGTTATTCATATTTTAGCTAGAAGATACATGACATAAATAACATGTGATAATTGATTTTTAAAAATCATAACAGAGTAATAAAAGAGACTGGGAATGTTATAGTTAGGATACAACTTTGGTTGTTTCTATATTGAATGATTGGAAAGTTACAATAATTTTAGATGACTGCTGATAATTACTTGAACTATAATAATTTATAAACTTGCATATATCTATGTAAATTTTCTCACATTCAGATTATATTTTTCAGATATGACTAATAAAAAATGTTAAAGCACACAAACCCAAAATTGAGTTATAAAAGATTTTTAGCAACCTTGAGCAAAATCAATCAATTCTGGCCTATCTGACTAGGATTCTGATGTATTTTGAGTTTGCACCACCAAGTTATAACTTAAGCTACAGCTCATTGGCTTTAGTCAGCTTCAGCTATTAACTGTTGATAGTAAATTCATATTTGGTTAGTTCAATTTTGAAGGACAATAATAAAATAAAAGCATTGATTTTCATTTACTCTAATTAAAACAAAACTTGTTAAACATTAGTTATAGTTAAACAAATCTTATATAGTATATATAAATATAGTGCTATATAATGCAATATCATAAAGTTTAAGTGCAGAATTTCATGTTTTATTGCATTTAATACATTGTCCAATCAGTTATGAGATTTTGTAGATATACATCACTTAACTTGTTATAGTAACTATATACTTTATAATATTGCATCCTGGTATATACAAATCTATTCTGATCTAGAGATTCTGTAATTGGATTTTGCTAATTTTGGGCTTGTTTGACTCCTCACTTTGTGGGAATTATTTTGATAGTTAAATTATCAAAATTGGACTAGTAGAACAAAAGTTATTTATTATTAAAGTTTATATATATATTATTATATAAAAATTAAAATAAATATGAAATTTGATTGGCTAATAGGGTGTCAGATATGGGTAGATAGATCTGGCCTATTAATAAAAATAAATTAGCTAATTTCTGGAAGTCTTCTAAGTTGTGTGAGTAGTAGTTTTGTTAGATTTGGTAGTTTCTAAAGATGAAGTTTTGGCAGTTAGAATGTTATCAATATTATTATTTGTTTCAATATTGTGTGAGTGTCTTGAAGAATAACACTATCAACTTCTATAAGCATTGAAGATGTGAGTTTTGTTGACATTGGGTTATCATCGTTATCTATAACAATAAGAGGTTTAAGAGTTTGAGAGAGTGGATTAGTTGGTTGTTTGAAAGACTATATATGTTTTGGTTTTTCATCTAAGGCTTGTTAAAAAAGAGGAGTTAAGTCTTTTTCAGTTGAATCTAAAATAGTCATCTGGATATGTATTTGTACAGTTGGCATAATAGACATCTTTATTAATTACTTTGTAATTCTCATTTGGGTAATGTTTACTATTTTAGAATTTGCAAATGATTGTTAGATAGTATTGTAGGTATTGGTGATGACATTTTTGAGAAGTAGGAGAAGGTGAAAAATTTCTATTGTATTAGAGGTTTGGTTAATTAAGATGTGGTTTTTTCAATATTTTTCGAGCTAGCATTTTTGCCTATTTTGATTAATGAAAAGTTTGTAGTGAGTTGGTAGGTGATGTTTTTGTTGAAAACAAATTTGGTATAATATTTGTTGCATAAGTATTTGACAATAGATATAGAAGTAGATGCACAGAAAAACTATGTAGCTTTGTTAGTAGCCCTGGTAGTTTTAGTAAGACAAAATATATTAGTTTAAATAAAATTGTATTTTTAAAATAACTAAGAGATAATAATATAGTTTACAAAGTGAAGAGGATAATATAAAGAAGAGATTGGATAAAATTAATAATCGTATATATGAGTAAGAATTAAAACAAGATTCTGAAAGTCATGTTTTGAGTTTTTTGTATGATCAAAAAGAAAATTTTTTACTAAAATTAAGGGTAGAGTGAACGTCGATCATTTTTACTAGTGATCACATTACTAATTTTTTTACAATAACATTTAATTGAAATCAGGTGATGATTATATAATATTTATATTGTGTAACCTAGGCAAATTTTGATCAACCTAGGAAGAATTAATAATATATGCAAGTATGTTTTTTTTAAATAATACAGGGGTTCAAATTATTATAATTAGAATTAGAAGGGTCTAATCTATCTACTCTAAAACATTTATAAAAATTGGTTACATTTTTAAAAACTTTTATATGTAACATGTATTCGATTTTTGTATAATATTTTTTTAGTTGATCTACTTATATAAGAAATGATCTATATTCACCCTACCCTTAAAGAGAATAAGAATATTATTATGAACAGAAAGTTTTGGTAAGATTAATAGTAGTAAAAGTATAGCAGAGAAAAGTTAGTATATAAAATATATAGAAGTTAAAAAGAAAAAATGTTTAAAAGTAAAAATAAAAGAAAAATTATTTTGTTTGTTGTTTAGTTATATAATAAGTTAGTTTAATTGTTAAATTTTAATAAAATTTAAAATAAAGTGAAGGTGTTATTGAAAATAAGAGAAAGGTATTTGAAGATTTGATAAATATTGTTTAAGAAGAAAGAAAAAGTTTAATGAACAAAAAAGGCTTAGGATTTCTTGTTGTATTAAAGTTTAAAATAAAGTAAAGTTAGAGTATTTGAAAATATTGATGAATATAATTTAGGAAGAAAGAAAAAGTGAATTAGAGATTTTGAGTACTTGAAAGTTTGGTAAAAAAGATCTATATTAATTGTTGGGATTAGAAATTTTTTAAAAATATATTTTATAGCTTGTGGAAGATAAGATTGATAATATTCAGAAAAAATTAAAGAGATTGGATAAGTATAAAATTGTATAATATTAAAATAAGTTATAATATATGATTTTAAGGATCTTAAGCAGTTTGAAGTTACAATTTTTTAATGAACTCTTTCTGACAATCATCTGGACTATATTTTTCTGAAAAACTTTTTGACTAAAAAACAGTAACGTACTGCAAGAAAAATGTAAAACATGGAAAAAGGGTATAAGAAGAACCGCACTTGTCATTTAGAGGTAGTTCTTATATGCTACTTGCCAACAAGCTTAGAGTTTATTACTTACGGCAGCATGGCACTTGTCGTTTAGAAATAGTTCTCATATGCTATCTGCCGACAAGCCCAGAGCTTATTACTCACCGAAAAACTTAATACTGTGCAAACTTGTAGAACACCTATTGATGTCTTTAGAACTTACACTCATTTGAATATGTGCTAGTGGTCTTCTCTGTGTTTTTCGCTTTTTGTCATTCTTACTAAAAATTTCAACAAAAAAGTGGGCATTTTAGCTTACCCCCTCCAAAAGATCAGCATTGTTTACACCTACCTAATTCAGATGACTCAGTAGAATGCAACCACGTGTTTGTTTTGTTTATTGATACAATGCTATGGTACGTGGAAGAGATCGCCACCTCTGTTTAGAAGATACCCGAGTCAAATCAGTGTCCAGAACGAGTCCCAAAGTTAAACCAAAGGTTTACAATCGAGATATAGTAATTAGTTGCAATTATTATATAATTTTTTGCTTTATGTCTGGCACGGGCTATAATAAAGTTAAAGCATGACTGCCGAATTTATAAAAAAAATAAAAAAAAAGAAGTTACAATTTTATTTAACATTCTCCCCCACTGCCTCAAATGGCCCCTCTGAAATTAAACAAGCCAATTAAAATGTCTGCTACATCTTTGAGATTTCAATAAATCATGTAACTACAAACAAATCAATAATAATAGTGATTTTTTTGAGGTGTTATATAATATTTGTTTAATGTGATCACCCCCCACTGTGCTTAAGCTTTAAAAGGAATATTAAACAAAATTATAACTTCAAATGGCCTAACTTTATTCAATTTTTAAAATTTTATAAATATTGTATTCAATTTTATTCAAATAGTCATAAATCAAATAAAAAATTTACAACTTCGTTAAAATTTATATTTATTCCTTAAATTGTAACACAGGCAAATTTGCCTGCGAAGATTTTTACTAATTTTTTTAATATTTAAATTTTTTAA
>CAJVPY010002446.1:0-16184 GCA_910591965.1 Dentiscutata erythropus | reverse complement strand
AGTTCGACTATTTAATATGACCCGAATAACCAATATGTGACCATGCCAGTTTATTTACTAATCAATTGATATTTCTATTTGCATTACGTTTAGTAATGAGCCAAATTGATTAGATACTAGTGGCACGAAGCGTCACCCAGGGTTGGCACATTTATTCATTGGACGAATGGAGAACAATTACACTGATATTGCTCTATTGAGAATAATTTCTGAATGAAGCCAATGGAAGCCAACCAACTCCATTGGCTCTATTCGCTCCACTGGTTATTTTCTCCACTCATCTTATTAAGTAAAATTTTATAATCATAATAGATCTTACTAACCATTGCAGTTAGTTTGCATTATACGTATTATTTATTTCCTGGGAGAGTAGAAATTATAACAGAGGTTACCGATGATCATAGCACATGGATGGCCTCACAGGAAATAAATAAATAATCCCCAGGAGCGTGTCACTAGATGTTAATCGGACTACCATACCATTATTTTGACATGTGTTCCATATTTATATTCGTATTGCGCTTTACTAACTTTTGGGCTTCGCTTTATTTTTATTTTTTTTTATTTACATCATTTTTATTGTTTTACTCTTTTTATCACCTTTGCTTTTTACTTCTACGTTTAACCTTTTCAAACTCTTACTTTCACTTTCACTTTGCTCTTATCGTGCCTTTTTTTTAGCTTCATTTTACTATGCCTATTTACTTTGGCTTTCAAAGTTCATTAGATAAAACGTGAAAAATACACAAAAGAAAATGTTTCAAATAAAAATTAAGCATTAAAAATAGTTTCCTGATGGTCAATATGAGACCGGTAATCTTTCGTGGGAAGATTCCTGGTCACAATATGAAAGAAAACACAACAATTTAAATATAAACTATATTTAAATTGTCGGGTTTCTTTTCATAAATTATTAAATAATTATGAAATTGTACATTTTAATTAACAATGTTTATTTTTAATAGATATACCTGTAACTATTGTGATTAATAGTCAATTAGAAATGAATGGTGAATGATCTTGAATAATTGGTGAGTTGCTAAATAAAGAACAATTATTTGGAACATACTGTGCAGTCAGTCAAAAAGTTTTACGTAACATTATTGTAAAATTTCACTCATATGTTTTTATATTTGCTAAATATATTTAGTTTGATCAAAGTTGATTTTTAAGATTATAAAGTTAGAAGCAGTAAAATATGTTGAAAGAATTTTTTATTTTTTGATAATTTAGTTTTTAATTTTTAGTTACTAAAGTTTTAATATTCTCAATATTTTTTATTTTTTGAAATATAGGTTTAAATTTTTAGATTTTCAAAAAAATTCATGTTCTCAAAAGAATTATTTATTTTATGAAAATATAGTTTTAAATTTTTAAATTCTCGAAAAAAATTCTTGTTCTCAAAAGAATTATTATAATAAATTTACAAATTTTAAATTTTTAAATATTCTCAATTTAGAATATAATCTTTTTGAGCGTTAGTTTATGGTAACCGGTCAACACAGTGACCCCATGATTGACAATCAAAATCGATCACAAGATCACTAATTTCTTTAAAATTATTAAAATTGAATCAAGATATCTAAACAATTACCTAATCAAAATTGATGAACATTTTTTTATTTGAATTATATGAGTCCATAGAATTCAAATAAACAAAGTTTTATCAATTTTGGCTAGGTAGTTGCAGTTAGTGTTTTTAACTGGAGGCTAGAATCTCACTGGACATCCAGATATTTCAAGTATTCCAGTGTAGTGCTCGACCAAACAAACTCAAACCAAACTATTTTTTTAAATACTGTATGATTTGAGTTTGAAATCAAACTTTTAAAACTAAGTTGGGTTTGGTTTGTGTTTGATCCAAAAGTTTGCAAACATGTTCAGGTTTGATATATATTGTGTAATATTTCTGAATTTGTCATTATAACTAGAACATGATCATACAGGTGTTTTACCGCCTGTTTTATTTATTATGCAGAGGCTGATTGTATTTTCATATTTAAAATAATTCGAATAAAATGATAAAGTATTACTTGATAGTAAAGATTTACAACTTGAATGATTATTTCAAATACTTCAATTTATAAATGTTTATTTTTCACTTATATATGTCTTAAGTGAAAATGGAATTTAAACAGATTTAGAATTTTCTAGTTAGTTAAATTAAAGTTAGGGTCAGGGTGTTCATATGATAAAATCAACCTGAAAATAGGATTTTTTATATAAATTCTGATTCACTTAAATTTTGTTTCTACTTACAACATATTCATTCATATAATAAAATTAAATAAAATGAATTCAAATTTCTTGTTACCTAAATCCTTTATCCACTTTAATTGGGAAGTTGTACAAGAACTCACGAATTTAATGAATTAGAATCTTTACAAATTAATTTAAATGAAATGAATACTTATTGAGTAATATTAATGTAAATAAAATGAGTACATGTTATTTTACTGACAATCATTTCACTAACAGCTTAATTCACCAACATCTAATTCACAAATAAGTTCATTTCACTGACAATTAACTTATCATCAGGTTCAATTATTTCACTAAAGCTCATTTCACTGACAAGTATTTTTTTATAAATTGCACTAACTTTAACCCTAATTCTAACTTGATAATAATAACAATGAGCAGAATTACTTTGTCGGTGAAATGAGCTATCAGTGAAATGATTGCTGGTGAAATGAACTTTCGGTTAGTGTCAGCGAAATGAACTTGTCAGTGAATTAATTGTCAGTGAAGAAATTGTTGGCGAAATGCACACCACTCAACAAAATAAATATTTGATAATTTGCGGGACTCTAGATTTTAATATATAATACATAGTTAATCAGTTTCAATCAGCTCACTGACAAACATTAGTTACCAACAATTAATTCACAAGTCTATTTCATAGACAATATATTTTACCAACAGCTTATTTCACACTAACTTTAAGTTGTATGTCTTTTATTCCAATGATCATGACCAGAATTGCTTTGTATATAAAATTAGCTGTCGTAAAATATACAGCCTATTAAATAAACTTTTCTTGCCTATGAACTGATTATTATCGGTGAAATAATACAGACCATATTGAATAATAAACAATAATATCAGTGAATAAATCATATTTCTAAAGATATTTTGGGCCGCTTCCACAGCATAAACTATCTTACAGATACTTGATTTATCATTGATTTATAATACTATACCAATATATTTTTTTTGTCTACTGTAAGATAATTTATTTCAATTAGTTTTGTTTATTATCAATTAAGGTCCAAAATGACAAAATGATAAAATTGATGAAAGTAATAAAACTGATGAAAGGTGGCAAAACTGACGAAAGGTGTGAAACTGACAAAAACTAACAAAGCTAATGTATTAAAAAATATATACTAGATTTACATAATAACAAAACTACAATAAACAGAGCTATAAAATCTTATCACATGAGTTAAACAGTTTTATTTGTGTAAAATAAAATAAGCCTTATAGAACAGGATTCAAAAAAATAAAATTCAGCTATTCTTTCAGCCTTATTGTATAATACAAATCACATGTTTGCTTAGGTTTAGCCACATTTTATGGTTACAAAAATTAAAATAAAATTTAAGATCTTTCTAATAAAGATCAAGCCACAGGCGCGAATAGTGTTTATTTTGGTCCCTTATATTGTAATATTTTTTAAAAATCAGGCCTTATCATTATACATAATTAATTTTAATTTGGGGCTTGTATGTATGTATTTGTATTATTTTTACTTTTTGGGCTCTTATTTGTAAATTATATTACAGATCTGGGTTAGTTCACAATCTGCAAAATAAAAAGCACGTCTAAAATTTGTGCCAGGTTATATCACTGATTCAAAAGAACATTAAGTGCAGATTTTAATTTACTTTGTATTCAATATTTAGGTATATTAGTATAACTAAATATTGAATATAAAGTAAATTAAGATCTGTACTTAATACTCTTTCGATTTGCTGATTGATATAACATTGTGCAAATAAAAATTAGGCATGTAAATCAGACTTTGCTAGATTTGACCAATATGTTACAAACCCAATAACCTCCTAAGACTGATACAAGTCTAATATTAGTTTTGGACTATTCAAACCCGAACAAGTTTGACAAGCTTCAAACCAAACCCAAATCAAACTTATAATTATGTTTTGAGTTCAGTCCAAGTTTGATATTACATGTTTGAGTTTGGGTTTGGGCTTGAAATTAGCAAAATTGCAGTTTAAGTTTGATTTGAGCTTGAAGTTTGATCAAACCCAAACCAAACCCGAATCAAACTTTCAAGCCCTATTCCAATGGTTTCAGTGAAGTTTTTACTAAAAGTGATTATTTTACAGGAAACTAGCCAATAAGATTACTAATAAGAATTAAGGTTTTTTTAAACATGTTATATGTTTAGTGTTATGCGGGGAATTATAGTTTGCCGGGAGTCAAATCAACCAGCAAAACTACACAAACACTGGACCACCTTATCGAAAGAGACATTTAGATTTGGATGAGCGGGAATGGTTTAAGGCTTTAGCAATCCTTAGACACCAAGAAACATGTGATGATCACTTGACAATGACAATAGACAACTACTAAAACCAACTCGCAAGGAAATATCCTCAATACGTCAGAATGCAGAAATAATATAACAATCAAATAGTCAGTGGAATAACAATTACTGAAGGCTCAAAATAATCTGGGTTTAGTTTAGTGAAG
The DNA here is from genome assembly GCA_910591965.1 of Dentiscutata erythropus. Lineage (NCBI taxonomy): Eukaryota > Fungi > Glomeromycota > Glomeromycetes > Diversisporales > Gigasporaceae > Dentiscutata > Dentiscutata erythropus. The sequence goes on along the minus strand of CAJVPY010002446.1, from coordinate 11,465 downwards.
GGTTTAGACTTTTGGCAGCATAACGGTTAGATTTTATAATAATGTTAGAACAACCAACAAGGGTTTAGTTTATGAAGAGATACAATTATCAATGGGAACAGGTTATATGTGCAAAAGAAACCAGAGACAAGCCAAAGTGTGCTTGTATTGTTAGGAAGACAATGTTTTGTATTATAAAATGATAATACTCAAAGGGGTGAATTTGCCCTTTATTTATAATAAAATAATATATATACAAAAACTAACTATATTGCTACTACTTGAAATACCAAATTTAATGTCCTTTTTGCCATTATTAACAGAATTCTCTATACTACCCAAAATATTGTTATAAACATTGTTGTTAATATTGCGGGTACTAACAGTGAGGCCAGGATCATCAACAATGGTGAAACAGACAAAACTGGCAGAACTGTCAGTACCATGATTACTAGCAACTGATCTAAATAATCGATGTTTGACAATACTGAATTTGCCGCAGCGGCTATGTTGATACGGGATCATCAAAATTTACCAGAAGGCAAATTTTCCAGGTTACACTAGTCATAGATCAGATTCCATTACACGAAGTTATAAAAGTCTATTTTGGTTGACAGAAACAGTCTTCTCCATAAATTTTTGTACAAACTCAGCATTTAAACAAAAATTTAAAAAGTTGCCATTGTTATAATGATTGTAAATTATCGTTATAATATAAATATAGCTTTTATTATTTTCATTATCATATAGATTATACTGAAATCAATAACTTGACTGGATTGGCCAAAAAATTGGTTGGTCAATTTTTATCAGGTGTTCCAGGAATTATGAAAGTAGTAGTAACCAAATTTGCTGAAAAAACTATTCAGCTAATTTTTATTCCAAGATTTAGGCTTTTTAAAATTTGTGGCCTTTTTTGTAAAGCCCGGCCTGACTCAATATATTAGCAAATTTAACCCAAGCCTAACCAGTTTATTTATGGGCTTATAAATGCGGGCCCAATACAAACAATTTGCGAGCTGGGTCAGGCTTGGCCTGGGTAGCCTGACTCAATTCCAGACCATATTTAGAAATTACCTGAATAATTTTCTAATTGATTATCAAATTAAATTAATTTTTACATAATGATAAACTTTAATTATAGTAATTAGTCGGAGAATTTTTTAACTCCTAGATCAAAGTTTTCTGGACTAGAAAATTGCTGATTTAAGAATTAAATGATTCTCCGATTGATTATCAAATTATATAATGATAATCTTTAATTATATTGATTAGTCAGAGGATCTTTTAACTCCCAGTTGATATTTTTCTAGACTAATTCTCATATATTATGTGTGAATTCGTAATTTTGTAAAGTCTAATCACTTAAATAGATTTTGAATCTTAAAATGATTTTATTTCATTTTAAATGTCACTTTCAAATAACTTAATTAAAAATTGACATATGCACTTTGTACGTAAGTTTAAAGTTTATCTGATTAAAATGTAACATACATCGAAGATGCAATTTTTTTTAAAAATATATATATATATATATTATATTAGAGGCCTGCAAATTCCTAATTTTAAGGCCCGGGCCCAGCCCGCAATTAGAGTTACAAATTTTTTGCTGGCCCAGGCCCGCCCGCAGTTAAAAATTTTTTGTCAAGCCCAGCCCATTTTGGCCCGGCCTGGCCCACAATAATAAAAATTTTTTTAGGCCCACACACCAGGCTGGACGGGTCTAGGCCGGACCGGGCTTTGGGACCCAATGCAGGCCTCTATATTATATTTTTTATACAACATTATTTCTTTTATTTCAAACCTTTGAACTGACTTATATGAATAAAAAATATAGGCTTATTTACAAAACTGTTACTTTGTAAAAAAATTACTCAAATATAGCTTCTGTTTCTTGTTTTGTGTGACAATATCGTGTAGCTACCTTATTATGTATATAGTATTATATATAGTTTTATTAAACATAGTCAACCAAATACCCAATATTACATATTATAGTCATTATGTAATTAATTATAAATTTTAACTAGCTCTTCATAATACAAGCCAAGTTGCTAGTTAGCCAAATAGTTAGTAAGTTGAATAAAATATATATATATATATTAATTTAATACTTTTTATTAAGCCAAATAAAATATTTTAGTGAACAATTTTCTTTTTAGATAAAATGAAAATGCAGCAGCTCATAATGTAATACAGGAATATAACATCAGATTAATATAATAGTTTAAAAAGAAATAGAAAAACACCTAAAAATAAAAAACATGCTAAACTTATCTGTGCTCTATAATTATATAATTAAAAACTTATAAAAGAATTATGCTCAAAATCTTTCAAAAACATTATGATTAATACATAATACTTTGCAATTTTTAATTTGAAATATTATATAATTTATTTCAAAATATTATATATTTAATTTTGAAATATTTTAAAAAATATTTTACAATAGTTTGAAATTAATTTCACAATATTGTAAAATAACAAAGCTTTTTATTTACAATTACTTTGAAATATTACATTAATATAAAAATTTCAATTATTGTAATTATTTAGATTAAACAATGTATAATTCTATGTAAATTTATTCAAATTTCAAAAATAATGTGTTGAAACTCTTCCTAATAATCATTTGGACCAAAATTTCTTATTGAAGAAAAACAAAACTTTTGTTGGAGAGTTGTGGCCTAATGTGCAGTTTGCCTAGAGGTCAACAGTTTTTCTCTTCTAAGACTTCTTTATAAGTTGTGCATTTGGCATACAAGCCAAGAGCATTAGTATACGATAACTGGCAGAAGGTGTGTACTCTTGAATTCAAAATCTTGGTGGAGAGACTGGAGTCTTCTCTATCAACAAAGCACTTAGGCTGTTACTTCAAAATGAGAAACATAAAAGAAACAACAAGAATTTGCTTTTCTTCAAGCCGCACTCTACTTGCCCTCCCATCAGTTTTCCAAAATTTTTTACAAAAAGTAGAAAATTTGGCTTACTCTTTTCAAAAAATCAGTATTGTTTACTTTCCAAATCTGAACAGATTAGCAGAATGCAACTATGTGTTTGTTTACAGATGAATATAGCACTATTTTATAGAACTTAGCCTGGAAACTCTAATTCTGAATTAGGACAATGTAAAAGTGAGAAATGAGAAGGTTACTAACTAAAACTAAACAAAACCCAAATATTTTATTTTTTACTACTAAAATTAATCAATACAAGACCTAAACTATAAAAAGCGGTAGGCAATAAATAGAGGCATAGTGAGACTTGGTCTAAGAATTCCAAAGTTTTAGATCTTGTAGTGATAAAGATATGGTCACAGACAACAATAAGTAGTCAAAAAAGTTCTTTCTTTGATATTTTATATAATAGAGCTCTGGTATTAATTCTCAATTGCTAGGGCTTTAATGATGGTTACATGGTTATGTGTTAATAAAGTTTGATTTTTGATAATTTCAATTATTTAACATAATAGGCAAACAACAATAATTTTGCATCAATGATGGAATTTGATCAAAAGCTTGATTTAATTTTAGTATTTAAGTAGATTTTGATTATTAATTAACAATCTCTTTCTCTAATTTATTTCAATATCTCCCTAATTAAGGTATCACAGGGACAAGAAGTTACGATAAATCTGTTTTATCTTTTTAAGCTATGAGAAATGGAAAATACTTTTATTATAAATGATTTATTTTGTATATTTTTAGCGTTTAAGAAAATATTTATTTAGAGGACTAACTTCTACTATTATAACTTTTGAAGTATAGAACTCATATGAGTTAAATTTTATTTCATCAAAAAGTTAGGTCTTATATACTTCTAACTTTTGCTGTGTACATAAATTGTTTTTATACTGGTCTGCTATACTAATAGGTTCTCAAATTTTATTTTTGCTAAGTTTAAAATAAAAGAACAATAACTCAAAACCATATTGGCTTAAATAAATTTTCTCACAGCAAAATATCATATAGTAATTTGCCTTGTGGCAAATTGCCCTATAGCAAATTGCTTCACGTATGAAGTTTCTACTTTTTTAGTCACACATACTTACAATAAAAATGAAATAAGACTAATAATAATATAATAAAAAAACAAAACAAAATAGACTAATATATAAAAAAAAATTTTGTTTCCTGGGCCTTTTACAATGGGCAACAAAGCTATCCATAGTTGGTGAGAAGGTTAGAAAGTAAATTTAAAGTTAAGGTGAAGCTTTACAGTAGAGATATACAAATGTTGCATTTGTTATATAATTTTTATCAGCCACACATAGGCTATAATAATACCTTCAGGGTTTTGAATTTTTTCATGTTTTTTCTTTTTTGCAATCAGTGTTTCTTTTTTCTTTTCTGTTTTTTCCTTTTCTGGTCATTTTCATATATTTCTTTTAAAAATTCCCCCCTTTTGTCTCATGCCCCTTGAGAAGAAGAAAGAATTAGAAGGAAAAAAGAGATCCTAACACAGTATACAACAATCTGTTAATGATTGAGGGGGCATCATTTTGATGATCAAAAATCCGAAGTAAAATTTGAATCCCGAGTGAGATAAATAGTTGGTATAGCAGGTCATATTGGGTGTTTAGCCTGGTGAGTTTTTATTGAGTTAGAGCAACAAGTTGTAAGAATTTAGTACATTCATGTATAAATTATATAACAGCTCACATGAATAAAACCAGGATTGCTTAAAAAAAAAACAAAAAAACAAAAATAATGCATCTGTATCATAATGTATCTTTACTACATACCCAATTATAATCAATTTATATGCATGCAAATATTTAGATTAATATAATATTTATGTTATTAAAATTAAATTTAATATATATTTATACTACAAATAAGTTTATTTGCAATAACTAATTGGCTAGTTTTTAACCTAACTAACTTCTAAATACAAAACAGCTGCCAATAGCAGTAAAAAGCAGCAACTAAATACAATACACTAATACAACATGAGAGATAAATTTGCATACTACAAGATTAGAAAAAAAAATTAAAACAAATAACCACAACCTAATTGAATCCAACTATTATTGAAGTATTATCTAGAAAGAAGAATAGTAATAGTTAAATGTATTAACAAATAGAGAAACAAGGACTACTACAAGTTGGAGGAAAAAAAGCCTTAATTTAGAAGACAAGTAGTAACCACCAATTTTAGTAAGCCCAAATAATTTCTAAAAGCATTGCTTGAAAGAGAGAATAGTAGTAGTCATATATGCTTACAAGTGGAAAAGCAAGAACTACCACAAGATCAGAATAGAGAAACCATAATTCAGAAGAAAGAATAAAAAACAATGTCCACTAGCCTTAGTAGATCTAACTATTGGTAGTCAAATATATTCACAAATAGAAGAACAAAGAACTGCTATAAGATCAATAAGTAAATTATTAGTTCCAATACATAGAACCAATATAATAAATATTTATTAATTGAAACATGGTTTGTAATGTAAGTACTGAGCTGTCTCGTAAAGCTGCTAAAATTTTAAATGAATCGATTAAACAGATTTATTTGAAAGGCAAATTTCAGGCTTCTCATTTCCTGAAAGATTTCCTAATTCAATTGTGAATAAATTTCGGCCGAAGTACAGTCATTTGTGTTCAATGACTAATTTGATTAATTCGGCCGAACAAGATACATTATTTATGCGTTTAAGTGTAGCACATGATATAAGATAATCCGTGAATAAATGAGAGCTGCTTTATTATATCACGATATTCAAGCATCACTATTTTTAACATTTGCAAAGTCTTCGTTCTTATGAAATATTTTATCTTCATATAATATACCTTTTTTATTTTCACATCATAAATCATCACTATTACCTCAACAACACAAAAATAGTACTAAGCAAAAATTTACAAATTTAGCGATATTTGTTTGTTTTTACTATATTTATGTACATATGTAATGTGTAATTCGGCCGAGAAGATTATAAACCTAGGTTGAATTTCATACGTAAATAAGTCTTTTATGTAAATTGTCGAGGTACAAAGATATTTATATTTCCCCCGAAAATACTGTATCTGTTATTAGAAATTTCAAACGATTTTAAGTTTATATTATTAGAAATTTTTCTAAAAAGAATTAAGAGCGTGTTAAATATTTCTTATCAATATATAAATTCAATGGATTTGTCAGTCATTTTGATTAGATGTAAGAATATTTACAGAATTTAATATAGTGGAGAAATTTTCTAAGTCCAGGCGCGTCTAAAAAATTTAAATTTAAATTACTTAATTTACTAGTTTTTGAATTCGGTAACGAAATACAAAAATAAACATATTTAAATTTAGTACGTACGACGTACTATATCAGGTACATATGATGTTACACGGAACGACATGTAATTTTCTTTAACGTAAATTCGTTACACAAACCTCTTATTTAATACCCGGAAATAATTTTAGATAATATTCATATACGTACATGCATGAAGTATAAAGATATCATGGTAATTTTTCAAGTAATAAAAACAATATTATAATCTTATAGAAAAAAACATCACAAATATATTATAAACTCTCTTTCACAAGAGTGCAGAATGTAAATGATACAGCCGGGTAAAATAATAAACTTGCTTATTACTCGATTTAAAATGGTTTACAGCTGAAACATAGTACTGCAACGCATTATATATGTACGTACGTACTTAGATAGTACATTGTGTATTGATACAGTAGTATTATTTCGCATTTTCTAAAAAAATCAAGGTGGCATAAACTTCGGCCGAGATGAATTATTTTGGAAATAATGGTTGTAAGAGGGTGACAATTCATTGATAGATAAGCATAATTCATATCACATATTAGATCACCTCTAAAAAAATCATCACTTTAATAAAAGAAACATATACAACACGCGCCACGACTTAACTATGCTAAAAACGCTAATAAAAAATATATGAAATTTGCGATTGGCATTTCTAAAGTTTATAATTTGAAATCTTATATTGAGTAATACAGTAATACCAACCAGAAATAAACCGAAATTTAGTACCAATATCAAATAAGCCTATTAAATGAACTTAGAAGACCAGACATTTATATCTTATATAAATCATGAAACTAAACACTTGCTATATTAAAAGTTACATTAATTTTATTGATTATAAATATAAACGTAAAGTGTAAAGACGCTATTAAAATATATTAGGGATAAATCTAAAATTTAAATGAATGATAGTTAAGGCTTCAGCGTGTAAAAGTTGCAGTTTTGCTAATGCTGTGCACGCATTTTATCACATGATTTTGCTTGTTACACTTAATATTGATTAGTTTAAGTCTATGAATAGGCTTAGACGAGGCTTCAAATTTAATCTACTTGGCAATATTAGACCTCTATGAACTTATTTATTCCTTCCAATTATTAATTAGCATGATTAAGCGTTCATTTGTTTAAATATTTAACTTAAAGACCTTCAATAACAGTATAACTTAGAAACTGGTGCAAAACTTGTTAGAAAAAAAAATGCATTTTTTATAGCCACGAGCGCATATATACTTCATATTATTTTTTTTGACTGTGCGTTTATAGTTATTTTTAGACTTACATATTATTGCCAAATATAAAAAAGTATCTAATCATTTGAACGCCTACTAAATTAAATAAGAAAGTTTAGACTTTAAATGACTATAGCCAAATGAATTGACTTATTTTAAAACGTATTAAAATCTATGGAAGCTATAAAAAGCCATTTTTTTAGACCTTAAAATAATGTGGCGGGCATGAATTTGGATGCAGCTAATATGTTACAAATTTGGATGAGTTAGTGCTAATTGTGATATCATGTGCGTAGTATGTCGTTCGATGAAAAGTCAAGGCATACATATTTGTGATGTATATTCCTGAAAATTATCACAAATTTTTTAACTATTTTTGCGAAAAGTTTGTACTAATGATATTTACGTATACGTATAGATTAATCAATGCAGTTCTATTAAGTAAAGTTATAAGAGCCTGCAATTTAAACCGGAGAAATTTATTATATAAAGATCTTATTTCATATTAAATTTTTTTCGTGTTAAAAAGATAATTATTTCTTTGACAATTAACAACTTAACTTGCTCAAACCTCCAATATGCATAGACTAGTTCTAAATAATTTTTATTTTGTTTCTAACCATCTCTTTTTGACACCCTTCTTTGCTTTTGAATCCTTCATTCACGATGACACTATTGTCAACTTTTTGCCTGCTTTTTTCCTTATCATTTTCGCAATAATTGTAGCAAAAATATTTTATTATGTAATTTATCATATGTATATCTCGCCACTTTCAAAAATTCCTGGTCCATTATTTTCTTCGCTCACTGAAATCTTGGTATCCTTGAAAAGGCCAGAAGGTCGTGTATTTGAATGGTTCTATTCATTGCATTTAAAATATGGTAATCTTGTTAGGGTTGGTCCCAAATTTATCTTATTTGATGACTTAGAAGCTATAAAATTTATCTTGAAAGACAGTGTAAGTTCTAAAGCTATCTTATTCCATCTTATTAATTGGAAATGTAAAAAAGCATGCGCATTTAATTAATAACTAATAATGATAATAATATTTTGTTAGGATATGCCAAAGACTCCAACTATTGCAGGAATACGAGCTCATTACAATTTACCAACTTTATTTTCTGCCACGTATGTTTTTACAAAAAAAAAACTGTCCGTCATGCGCAATATAATTTTTTTTTTAATGTTCTTTATTTCTATACTTTTTATTATCGTGTAACAATTGTTATCTAGTGATAAGACATTCCACAGACAACGCGTATGCATCTTTTTTAAATAACGTTAAACTCCATTACAGTATATGCTATAATAATTGAAAATTAAACCATTTTAACATTTATAGAAACGCATTTTGTCACCAGCTTTCTCTATAAAATACGTAGCATCACTCGAGCCACTAATTCAATCCTGTGTAAAATCGTTAATTAAAAAAATCAACACACTCTCAAAACCTTCACCTAAATCCTCACACTCGTTATTAAGCTCAACTCCTAATCAATTAAACGAAGATAGTTTACAATCGATAAACCTTTATCAATTGATACAATTTTGTACTTTAGATATAATTGGTGAGACGGCTTTTGGAGGATCATTTAACATGATTGAGAAAGGAAGTCATCCGTTACCGATTAAAATACTTGAAGAAATGAAAAGAAGGGTCAAATGTCATACTTTTCCTTATTTTAAAATGTTCTTTAAAAAAGATCCTTGGTGTGATGAGGTAAATATTCTTTGAAATGTGAAATTAATGCATGTCTTTTGATATTATTATTAACATTATTTTTTTTATTATTAAGTTTATCTCAAAAATCATTAAAAATCGTATAGAGGAAAACTCAAAGGCAACCAAACAACGTACAGATATTTTACAAATTTTATTTAATAACCATAATCCATTGAAGCAATCTTCTCCGACTTCACCTGTGGATGTAACAGACGGTAAAACAATGAGTGCCTTTGAGATACAAGATCAAATCATGGAATTCTTAATAGGTGGTAGTGATACAAGTGCATTCACCATCATTATGGCAATTATCATGTTACTCTATAATCCTGAAAAATTAAGAAATTTAAGATTAGAATTGAAATCTGCGTTTCCTAAATTACAAAATAGCGTAACATCATATGAACACGAGGATGACCTATTTTTACCAACTCATGAAACTTTAAAATCTCTCAAATATTTGAATGCCGTAATAGATGAAACATTGAGATTATTTCCAATAACACTAGGTGGCATAATGCGACAAACCACTGAGGATACCATAATTTCCAATCATTTAATCCCCAAAGATACCATAGTTTCTGCATCAATATGGAAACTTCATCGATCTAAACAAATTTGGGGTCAAGATGTTGATGAGTTTATACCTGAAAGATGGTTTAATTTAAATTCAAAAGTAAGAAATGATGCTTATTATCCTTTTGGTAGTGGATCTAGATTATGTATAGGAAATAATTTTGCTTTGATGGAAGTAAGGATTATTATAAGCGCGTTAGTAGGAAATTTTGATTTTTTTCCTAAAGAAGGGGAGGATTTACAGATTGTACAGTTTATTACCCCGTCGTTGAGAAGTAAGAAATTCGATGTCGAAGTTGTTCGATTACGTGAAAGTTAAAATTATGATAATGATTTATTATTTTTTGGCTATTAAAATGTAGTATAATTAATATTTAACCTTTTTTTTGAATCAATATCTATTAAGCTATGAATTACTTTTATATCTTATCTATGCTTAGAAATGTAATTATATTGTTCAAATAAATTTAAATTAATAAAGTTTTGATATAAATATTATTTTTATCATGTCATATCATTACGATAAATTCTGTTCACACTCAAAATATCTTATTTTAGGGTATATACTTATAGTCAACTATTAACAGTATGACGGAGTATTAAAAACATGAATAGTCTAAAATTTTGGGTTTGTCTTAAATTTTTGCGCTTGAATAGAATCTGCCGTAATGAAATACAGTATAGTGAATCAAATAATTTATTACATGATTGCAAGTTATAAAAGCATGCTTTGTTTTTGTTGATCCATCAATAAAATTTACGCAAAAGTTGATATTGTTCAAAGTTATAAATTTTGCATATTGAATAATAATCTCTAATACAATTATATTATTATGCAACTATATGGATTTTTGCGTCAATCAATCTGATTGGATTTTATGATTATACAGTTTTCTACGTATTCTTAATCTGAGTAACTTGCTTAAATTTGACTACCCTGATTCTGAATTGAAACAGATAGATTCCAAGTGGGTTTACTAATTTCTCCCAACTTCCCATTTGACAAAATTAGTTACATCACTGGCTAAAAATTTCATGTAGCCATCTAATGCGCCGAAATTTAGAATTAATTATTTTTAAAAATTTTTTAAATAATTCTTTTCGCTGTTTAATACTAATGTTTTTTCTCTTTTGAGTTTTAGCACTTTCAAATTTTTTTTAGTAAATAATTTTTTGTTAATGATTAAATATATTTTCGCCGATTTTACCAAATATTGTAAAATTTTGAATTGAAATAATCATACCTGCCGTAAGTTATACTAATATATGAAAATTCGAAAAAAAATAATTATTTCGTTTTGTAAGTGTGTGTAAATTTATTGATTATTTAGCAACTTAGCAATAACATTTTTTTATAAATTAGTAAACTAGCACCTATTGCAATATTGTATCAGGGTTATTGTACGATTTCCGAAAGTTATTTTTCTGAAAGAACATAATACTGACTAATTAAGTCCTTCAGAAAATGACTTTTGATATCTCGAGTTACATATTGTATTAGTATTAAACCAAATGCAGTATTGTATCAGTATCAATAAAATTGAAAAATTTCAAATGTTAATATCAACTATTTTTTAAACAAAAGTAAGAAACGTGGCTCAGGGCAGTGTTGGGCCTGGACATTGGACCTGGACATTGGACCACCCTTGTCCAATCCAGTCCAATCTATTGGACCAGAAGG
>CAJVPY010002445.1:0-16185 GCA_910591965.1 Dentiscutata erythropus | reverse complement strand
GGACAGCCCACCCGTTTAAACTAATAAAGTGCCAGGGGCCTAAGTGGTCACCTAAATATTAAAAAAAAAAAAAAAAATATTAAGTAAGCCTAATTAAGCCAGTTTAATTTAAAACACTGCTCTTTTGTAATGAGTTTAACAAAGTTGAACTTTATATCTTGAGTTGTATATTTAGCAATATGTTTTTTTAAATGTAATTTACTAGTATTAATTTAAAATTACTTCTTCTTGCAATTCTTGTATTGATAAACAACTTTATCTTTATCCAATACTTCATTTTAATGTTTTAATGTAATCATTTTAATGTTTTAATGTAATATATTTAGTATTGGTACCTGATTCTGTTATATTATCATCTAATGAAAAACTTGAAGTAGAATTATTCAAATATGTTAATGTTAAATCTTTCATTAAAAAAATACAAGTTGGATTATAAAGATAATTATAAATACATAAAAAACAAGTATATTCTTTTATTTAAAAAAAAATGTAATAATATAATATATAACACTATTGAATTGTAGCATAAAATTTTAAAAATAATTTATTATTAGCTACAATATTCTTTCTATATAAATGATATCAAGAGAAAACTAAATATTGGTCTTTTAAATTTATTATTTATTTCTTACTAATAAATAATAAAAGTCCAATATCTTTTTTTCCTTAAGTCACTCATCTTAATTTCATAATAGAAATTACATAACCAGTACAAGCCAATATGATGAATGATATATGACTTAATAAAGTCAATTATATAATTTTTTATGTAATAATTAGAAAAACTTATTCAGAATATTATTGTGCAGCCATGACTGCACTAAAAATTTTCATATTTGTACAGTTTACGTCACCACTAATTTATCATCCTTTTTTTTTAGCTCAAAATTTTGTCTCTAAAAAAAAAAAAGAACACAAAGAAAAGAAAATTTTAAATTTGATGACGTAAATTATACGAAAGTATAGTCATCAATAACTGTTTCACAATGATACCGTTATTGGATAGGGTTTAAAATATGCACGTGGGTATCAAACGGCGACAGGTGATTGGCTTAGATCAGCGGCACAATCTGCACCAATCACCTGTCTCCGTTTAATACCCACGTGCATATTTCTTAAACCCTATCCAATAGCTATAAATTATAGCATTCGATTTTTAATTTTTTTATAACCTTTTATATATCAGAACAAATCGTGTCGATTAGAAATAGCAAAATAAAATTACGATTCGATATATATTTGGTAAAAAAATAATTTTAATATAAAATTTCAAATTTTCGTTAGGTGGCTTAGTTATATAGATAGACAAATATGAGGTTAATAATTAGATAAAATATAGTAAAGAAAAATAGAATAAGATTATAGTTTAAAATAAATGATAAAGTGTAAAGTGTCTTGAATGCTCAGACCGATCTAAATTAGCCAATCTTAAATCTATTATAATACATACACTGGCACTGTTCGGGCAGAATAAAAAATGATGGTAGGCATTTGAGCACTAGTATTTTGCCTGGCATAGTGCCAATTGTGCCCGGCATGTTTACTTGCAGAACCCTACTTTTGACCATCACTATAAAATATATAATAATTTTCAATCAAATTTTTGTATTCGTAGTAAATGGAGTACAAAAATGATAAATTAGATAAATTAATTCGAGAATGTCTTCTTAATTCTATATCGCCATCACACATAATAAAATGGATTCCGTATGGAAATTTCACAGATAATCAAAAAGAAACCGAAGGTAGCTAGCTGTTCTATAATATATGTTACAACATATACAAAGTAGGATTTTGAACGACAAGAATTAAGAAAAGAAGAAGGGATTTATATTTTTATAAATCGTTTAAGGAGGTAAACATTATATAAAGAATGGCGCCATAATTATTATTACATGTAATAATTATTATTACAAAAAAGTAATAATAATTATTATATATATTATTATATAAATAATAATTATTACATATAATAATTATAATTATTACATGTAATAATAATTATAGCGCCATTCTTTAACATTATATAATTGAAAAATGTTGCCAGAAAATTTGCAAATGAATATGTCAAAGACGAAAGTTTGAATCAATTTCTAATATCGGTGATTAAGGAGTACTCCAAGCTAGAGTTGCAGGTGAAACTAATCTTCAATGGTGCACCAGTTTCCTGGTAAATTAATTGGTTTCATCTGCAACTCCACTCTAAGCTATAATAAAACTTATAAACCACTCCAGTTTTAAGTTGGCGTTTATAAGTTCGAGTAATCTATTAATCCAAAATATAATTTTTCTGAACATGTCGAAGGTTTTGGAATTTGAAGAATCATCATCAATAACATTTGTAATAAATTCTACAGTTTTTTTTTTTGAAGAATCACCATCAATAACGTTTGTAATAAATTCTACAGTTTTTTCTTTTGATAACCTTTTGAGTTTAACCAAAATATCATTCAACGTTGGACGTTGATTCGGTTCAAAGGACCAGCATTTTTTGAAGAGATCAGCGTAATCTGAGGGTGTACCGGCAATAGTTTTTTCTCTTTCATTATTCGAAACTTTAATAGCGATATTATATCTATTAAGTCCATTAAATGGAGGAATTCCGCTCGTAAGTTCCCAAAGCAATACACCTAAACTATAGATGTCAGATTTTTTACCATGGTTAATTTTCTCTTGCTGGAGAAAACATCGTGGTTCAATATACGCGATTATGCCTTTCACACTAGAACCATCAGGGCTTGAAGAAATGGAGCCATCTAATTGTTTTGATAAGCCAAAATCTGTAATCAAAGCCCTGTTATTATGTATCAAAATATTCATAGAATGCTAGAGAATTTGTGTAAAAAGGTTATGCATAAATTAAAAGATTTTATGTAAAAAGGTTATGCATAAATTAAAAGATCGTGCATAGAAAAAAATACAGTAAACCAACCAGATCTCTATGAATTATATTTTTGTCATGTAAGTAGATTAATCCAAGCGTAATGTCTATTGCAATTCGGATGAGTTTAGTCCATAATATTTTGTAAATGCCTTCCTCTTGTTTTCTTTTCAAATGTTCACGCAGGTTACCACTATCGGCATACTGCAGTATTAGCATAAAGATGTTTGTTCTTTCATCTCTCGAAACGCCATAAAATTTTATGATGTTGGGATGATCAAGTATACACAGAAGTTTAAGCTGCAGTACATGCATATATTGATAAATAAATAAGAGCATTAAGAAATAATACAATGATAGATATGAATAATACATTACCTCTTTCATAATTTTTTTGCATTTTTCATCAGTGAAATTCAAATTAGTATATAAGTTTTTTATTGCGTATATTTTCCCTTTGAAAGTTGTTGAATACACGATAGAATATCCCCCATGTCCAATTTTATTGAGATCGCTAAATTGTGAATAGTCAAAATGTTTTATATTGCAATTTTGCAAGTATTCAACTACTGATATTTTAAAGTAGATAAGCATTTTGCATAAACCTGAAACTATATAAATATTTTCTTGTTATCTAGCATGATTTGACGGATACATGGGTATCGGCAGGATAATAGTAAAAGCACGTGGTCGAAGGCCTCGTGCGTTGCAATTATACTGTGTATATCATGCCAGATAATTTAAAATTATCGTATCGCACTGATTAAAATGCCAGGGTCTAAAACAAATAGCTAACAAATTTAATAACTTATATTATATACGTCTATTATAGTAGTGAATATTTTCAACTACATTTACACTTTCCATTTTAAAAGAGCGGTATGATAATTGTTGGTGTGCAATACTTACATGACATGGATTTTGTTTATAAATCAAGAGCTTCTAAACAACGGTATTCAAATGGTTGTTTTGGCAATTATTTATAAATGCGAATGGAAAGATTGTAAATTAACGGTCACTTAAAGTCGATGAAAATTTATAATTCAGCAATTTATCAATGAGGTATAATTTTTATCAACAATTTATAAAGCTAACTAGAATTAAAATCGGGAATAAAAAAAATAGTAATACTGTATAATGAAAATTAAAAATTTTAAATTTTTACTTAAACTTAAATTGATCTATTGAGAACCGTGATGATTTTATTTTTGCCGAAAAAACATGGCCTTACAATTGGAATTCACCTCTTAAAAGAATTCAAGGGACGATTCATTTATAGAAGTCTGAATACAAGAATAAAGCATATACGAGGTCTATATATGTGATTCGGGAAAAATAATGTACCGAGGTTTAAATTAAATTGGTATTCTAATTTATCTAATAGCTACCTCATTAAACTTTTACATTAGAGCACCATTCAAATACGAGATATGTTTCGTTTACATTAACATTAGTAAACATAAAAAATAATTATAATTAATAATAAATAAATAAAAATAATTGTCCGAAGGACATTACTGTAGACCTTGATGTCTGTGTATCCGCAAATTACGGCTTTTGATTGGCTAGATCAGGTGTAACATAAAAAAATCAAAACATTGGTTCTTCGGACCTTGAATGGGTTTCCATTTTCCTAGTTATAGTAAATAGCTGCCGCAACAAATTTGGACCGGCAGATCCTTGATTTTGATTGGCTAAGAGCGACAATAAAAAGATTAGGCCAGAATTACTCATAATTTTACTAATGAAATCATAGCTGCCCATTAAATGAAAATTGTTCCTGGGCAAATTTTACCATAATGTGGGCTTATTTTTTTAAGAATTTCTATTTTTGTAATAAAAAAATTAAAAAGATAATTCCGGCCGGAAATTAGTAACCAATTTTGTAATGTGGACCAAAATTTCGAAGATCCTCGGCCGTTAGCCAATCAAAATCGAGGATCTGCCGGTCCAAATTTGTTGCGGCAGCTATGGTTAATGTTATTGACGACTGTATTAAAAATTCTCATATTGTACAGTTTACATCATCACTAATCTTTATTGCTTAAATTTTTAATCTTAAAAAAAACAACACAAAGAAAGGAAAAGGTTAAAACTGATGATGCAAACTATACGAAGTGAAAAAATAGCATAATCGTAATAACTGCTTCACAATAATATTGGATAGGATTAAAAATATGCACGTGTATCAAACGGCGACAGGTGATTGGCTTAGATCATGTCGCGGTACGATCTGCACATAATTTTTAAACCTTTAAAATATTCCACATAAAACATCGATTTTCTCTGCAGATTTAAATGCACAAACCAAAAGTAAGGCCAAAAGCTTCTAGCACATTATTATGCTTAAATTGTTTGAGCTAAAAAAGAAAACTGTGATTAGTTTTTAATAACGCTTTTCAATGCGTACGTATGTACACACTTACCTCGTTTAATAACCTCGCAGCGATACTATCATCACATCTATAATCTTCTAATAAACATAAATTTACTAGCACATTGTTCCATAATCTTTTCTTTGTTTCATCAGGTCTGTCAGTTTTGTTTGTTGGTTGTCTGAACTCGCTATATCTCATCAAGTGGATTTTTTTTTCACCGATTAATCGTGTTGTATAATGATATAACGAATGTTTGTTCATGTTTACGTCTTGTTTTCTGTGAATAGTTAAGTCCTCATAATTTTTTTTATCATCAACATTTTTTTCATCGATATTTTTTTTATCATCAATAATTATTTTATTATCAATAATTTTTTTATCATCAGTAATTTTTTTATTTTTATTAATTTTTTTATCACCAATAATTTTTTCATCATCAATAATTTTTTCATTAATACTATTTTTATCATCAATAATTTTTTTATCATTGATAATGTTTTTATCATCAATAATATTTGTTATGAATTTTGAAGAATTTTCTTTTGATAATTTCTCAAGTTCAAGCAAAATTTCGTTCAACGACGGCCGTTGATCCGGTTCAGACGACCAACATTTTTTGAAGAGATTGGCGTAATCAGAGGGCGTACCGGTAATTGGTGTTTCTCTTTCATTCTTTGAAATTTTAATAATTATAGCTGCATCTTTTAATCCATTAAATGGAGGAACACCACTTGTTAGTTCCCAAAATAAAACGCCCAAACTATATATGTCGGATTTTTTATCACGTCTAACTATATTTTCATACTGAATAAAACATTGTGGTTCAATATATGCTGATATGCCTTTCACACCAGAGCTTGAAGTAGATGCAGATCCATCTAATTGTTTTGATAAACCAAAATCTGTAATCATGGCCCTGTCATCGTGTATCAATACATTACAAGAATGCTAGAGGTTTTATGTTAAAAATTTAAAATGATTAAAGTTTTACAGAAATTAGAAGTCAAAATATAAAAGAAATTAACTAACTAGATCTCTATGAATTATATTTTTGGTATGTAAGTGGTCTAATCCAAATGCAATTTCTATTGCAATCCGGATGAGTTTAGGCCATAATATTTTATAGATGCCCTCTTTTTGTTTTCCTCTTAAATGTTCCCGCAGGTTACCGCAATTAGCATATTGTAGTATTAGCATAAAGTTTTCTGTTTTCTCATCTAGTGTTCAAAAATGGATTAGGAAATGATATTATTCAAGTGTGCTGTATAAATCTTTAAATTTATACCTCTTGAAATGCCATAGAATTTTATGATGTTGGGATGATCAACTTTATAATAAATTTCAAGCTACACATAGTATATGTTAATAAGTAAACAGGAATATTAAGATATCAAATGAAAAATATGAATAATACACATTACTTCACTTTTAACATTTTTGAATATTTTATCATCAAAACTCAGATTATTTTTTAGACTTTTTATTGCGTATATTTGCCCTTCGAAGATGGCTGAATATACAACAGAATATCCTCCTCTCCCAATGACTTTGCAGTCACTAAACTGTGAATAATCGAAATGTTTTACATCGCAACTTGTTTCTAATTCTTTCGTATATTCAATAACTAATATTTAAAATTGTAATAAGCGCTTAGCATATTAAACAATATAAATAATTTATAGTTATCGTATCGCATTGATTAAAATGCTCGGATCGAAAAAATTTTATAATATTGCACAGAATAATAACATCTTATGATAAAGAACAATTCATGTACATGCATACTTTTTATTTTAAAAAGCTGCTTACAATTACAGCTATTTTAATTATTCCTTGAGCAACCGAAAAATTATTGATAACCAAATCGATTAGTTTCTTAAGTCGGTCGATGTTGGTAAATTATCAATCCTGAGTCTGTAATTTATTGAATCGAGTATCGGAAATTTTTTAGTTATCTCAGGAATTATGAAAATAGCTGTAGTAGAGGAGTCTTTTGGTCGATGCTGTACGATAATTTGTGGTGGTAATAACTTACATGTACTCATTGACATTATTCGGTTTATGAATCAAGAATTCCTTTCAGGAATAATAAAAGAGGAGTCTTTTAGTTGACGCTGTGCGATTATTTGTAGTAGAAATTAAATTACGGATGCACCAATTTTCATCAGTCACCAGTCCCAATAAACATTGTGATGCTGGTGAAACAGATGATACTGGTAAAACCGGTGATATTGGTGAAACTGGTGTCACGGTGATAAACAGTATGCAGTGAACATGTGTAAAGATAAGGGTAAAAGCGATCAATCGATCAGTGTCTTGTACACGTGATGATCGATCGGAATTATGGACGGTCGGTAGATATTTGAGATGCCGAAGCAAGATAATTAATATATCATGGATGAATCAATTGCGTATTGATAAGTGATACGAAATAGTTTATTATTAAGTTAGCATGAACAATCGAATAAAGTATGTAATCAATTTAAGAGACAATGGTCGTATGACCAATATATGATGTAATGACCAGAGTCAATTAAGGGTATAAGTAGCGAAGCGATAATAATAATAAAGATCTAGTTAGTCAATTGAATAATAAAATCCGTGAACAACAGAAAACAAACTTGTTACTTTCCTTAAGTGAATTAAATAAAATACATTAACATCCGAAAAGTGCTTCGCCACCTGAGTTAGGTTATTTTGTTGACGAAAGTCACTAATTAACCCGCGACACTGGTTAACTCGTTATACTAGAAACCATCGCCTTTCTCTATTACTATATATACCAAACGCTGGTTATATAACAAACAAAACAAGTAAGAACTTTCGATTAGAGAAAGGTGATTTTATCTAGTTGTATCACTTGTATCACCAGTATCACCAATTTTACCAAATCACACCAGTTTCAACTGGTCAATTAATTAGTTTCATCCAACTCTAAACTGGACCACATACAACTTGCAGTTATGGTGTTATTCCACATTTTGATTTTTAGCATAGCATTAGCGTCATTATCAAATTTAATGACAATCGATTTGAATTTGATCCTTTCTTTATTAATGAGATATTTATTATGTTAAGGCCTGAATTGCTTTCTGGTATAATACAGTACTAAATTTCTGTAATCATGTAACAAAAGCTAAGCTGTTATGTAGAGTTGATTATTATCCAATTCTATAAGTTTTGAAAAGTAAGCATGCTACTTATAGTTTCTGGAGATATCAAATAATAATCATATATGTAACAAAGGTATTTGTCTAAATCAAATAAGTAGATAATGGCAGGGGAATTGTAGTATATAGTACAATTTGAACAAATCATATATAAGATTATTAGTTATACTGTTATGTGTTGTTTATTGATCTTAAGCCGAAATCAACATGTATCTTTTTTTGAATTCTACTGGTCATTGAATAGCTAGAATGGTAAAAATAAAATCAAAAAAATAAATAACCCTCTTATTCTTGACATCAAATTGTAAAAATATTAAAATATGGCTGACTCACTTTTTTAAAGAGCCAGGTCGTTCAAAATTGAATTGTTAGTTAATGTCAACTTTTTTGGTTTAGACACAAGGGCGTGAAAACAATCACATATATGTCAAAAAAGTTTTCGATACATTGAGATTGCTTTTAATTTCGAACCAAGAGGGCTGACATTAATTAATTTTAACATTGACAGCCTTAATAGCAATTAAATTTAAAAGTTTATAATATCTGAAGTACTACAATATATCAGGAACAGAGTGATATATACTGTATTGTTGAGAAATTTATATGAGTATCATTTTCGATAATGGCCTGAATTAATCTTAATTTAGATCAAAATTAAAAATTACATCCCTGTGCGTTATTTCGCAGTATCTAACTATACACAGATAATGAAGATATATAAACAAATTCAAGCACCAGCATCGTATATTAAAATAAAATTATTGAAAGATATTAAATCGATTTAAAAAACTATATAACTTAACTTTCAAAATTTGGGTTGCCTAAAAGTATAAATATTTTAGATATCATCTACTGATATTTACTGTATATCTAGTCATAAATTCTGAGAATACAGAGATTTTCTAAAAAAATTCTCCAGTTAATATATTTATAATGCATTATGATCTGAATTTTGCAGATTAACTCTTTTTTTCGAATCAATTGCAATCAAACCTCGTTATAAACATAAGCTTGGAAACAAAAATCTGGTGATTCTAAAAAGTAGTGACTATATAAAGGTAATTCGGAAGCTAGAAAAGAGGTATATTTAGGCATTTCAGTTTAACCAATATAGTCTATAATGTATTATACTTGGTAAACATAATAGTCATTTCAAAGATTTACAATACTAGTCTATTTATTTTTAACTTATTTATTTTTCTAGACAGGCAAATACTGCAGTAAAAAGATTAGTGACTTGAGGCAATGGAAGCATGAGCTTGCAATCTTTATGAGAAGTTAAATATAGTGTTACGCTAAGATAATTAAAGCATAATGTTTTATCTATTATTGATTTAGAATTATGATTAAATTCGGTTGGAATTAATTAACTGTTATTATACACGATTAAAAAAATATTATATGGTTTTTATTGACTCTTAAAATAAATGGTTCTTATTATTTTCATTTGTTTTTCGAGATTTTTATAATTATTTTTTAAATTTGTGATTAGTATTTTTTTTTTTTTTTAAATAAGATATTAGATTTTGTTTGTATCGAGATGATGCTTTAAATATTAAGTTAGTAATGCTTTTATTAATGCCAGTTTGTTTTTGTTTTATTAATAAAAAATATTTATAAATTATATATATTCATATAAAATATTTGTCTTGTGAATAATTTCTATAAACAAATGATATTTTTGCAACATCACGAGATGATCTACGAAAATTAGCCAATTTGCAGTTTTTGGTCCGATTTGGAACACTACGTAACCTGGCGGATCTTTCATGCCAACTATCACAAATACGTGTTTATAAGAAATCCATGCAAATAATTCGTTAATAATATGAATTGTTAAAAAAATTATCATAATCATTATAGTATTAACTTAAAACCAATATGGTGTTGTCTGCAATAATCTATAGCCTTTTGATGTTTGTTTTTGGCAGCGTCAATCAGCCATTTCTCCCCTTCAATTCTTTCATTGTCACTTCCATTCAATATCAAGGTGATTCCCAAATTATACATTGCACTACAATTATTTTTCTCTGCAGCTAATCTAAAATAATGCATAGCCCTCCCCTTATCTTGGAGGACACCTTGTCCCAAATAAAGACCAAAACAATATCTTAGCTGTGCTTCTGAATAGCCAGAATCTGCAGATTTTTTATAGAGTATCATTGCAGTTTTTAAATATGTTTCACCTTCTTCGGCAAACTCTTCTATAGCTTCTTCGTAAAATCCCCTTCTAAAAAGGTTAGAAGCTGTTAAAATGTCATATTGCAGATAAAATCCAATCCAATAAAGTGCAATATGGTCTCCTCTCCTAGCATAATTTATAAAGACCCTCCATGCTTCAAGCAAATCACCATTCTCTAATTTATGTTGTTCAATTGCTTCTTCTAACGTCAGTCGAGGTTGCTGTTCAAAAAGCCAATCATCATCCTCTCCCTGGCGTTCTGTACTGTCAGCGAGGTAATCACCAAATGAATTCCAAGAATGTGTTTGAGAATTATCAACATAACTAGTCATAGATTTTCCTCTGTCAGTGTAAATTACGCACCATTTGAGGACAGTATCTTTAACAGCTTGTTCTTTTTCATCATCAATTTCATCAATTTTGCCATCAAAACCCTCATCATCAAATTCATCTTTATCATGTTTTGAATCAAACTCTATTTTGTCTTTTGTTATATCTATTATAATTCTAGCTTTCGCCCAAGCTTTAGGTTTAATATTATAAAAAACTGAATTGTCTTTGGATACAATTGATGTTATCAAAACACAATCTGAAGTAAGATTTTTACATTTTAAAAGTATGTCGGATAAATTATTTCCATTGACGGTGAGAACTCCATAAAGGGCTCTAACATTTCTGTTTTTATTGCTACAAAATCATCTAGGATCAGCAAGCACGAACCACAGGAGTTTTATATTTTCTTTGTTTAGCCTTTAATAGATCAATTTTACAGAATTGATAAATAATAGATAAATAAATAAATAGGATGCTTTAATTCTAAACATATTCCATATATTTAAAAACTTATCTTTATATATATTCGCACGACAACTACTTTTATTCTGATAACTAAACCGGACTAATAAATTAGGATATGAATATTTTATCCAATCTCCACTTTCGTTTTTCTTTACGATAGCTCCAAAAATGTGATAGTTATTGTCAATAAGTATACCAGGAAATTTAATTACAAAAATGTCCTGTTGATCCTTCTGGAATAATTCTTCTCCATTAAAAACAATCTGATATTGTCTAAAAATATTATCAATAACAGTACTTGTTTTTCGCAGAGTCTTATATAATGGCGTCCAGTCTCCAGAAGAAACAAGGCTCCAATTACTACACCAATTTTGATCAGTTATATTCAGGAAATTATCAAGTCAAGTGTTAATTCCGTTACGGTAAACAATATCGCCAATATCACTAATAAAAAATGATGTGTTCACGTTAAATCGTTCATTCCACTCTTCTAGATGTGCTTCAATTTTTCAATTATTTTGGGATCATCTATGTCATATTCGTGTTGAATTGTTTCTGATAAAATTCTTGTAGCATAAGGTTCAAATTTTTTCGACAAAGCTCCATCTACGGTTAAATTTCTTGGCAATAAATGTCCATAGTCATCTCCAAATATTTTGCAAAGATTTTTGTATGGTTCATTGGTTTGAAGCGCTGTGTTAACATTATTTGAATATTTCTGTAAGGAATTGATATCCGTAAGATTAAAGGATAGTTTTGCCATATTGACAATTATTTGACAGTAAATAGCTCGAGACGGTTGATTTTTAGCAGATTTGAAATCCTCTAAAGGACGGCTTATTGAACTATATTCAGCGAAAGGGATATTATCAAGATCTAAATTATCCTCATCTTTTAGTATTATGCCATTCTCTAATAAATATGCTTCTTGACGGTTTCGTGGTTGTGCTAATAAAAGAGTGACTTTTTTGATTTCAGTAGTGGTAGGTACCCTTAAAAACTTAAAAGCCGCCTTTTTTCCATGTCCAGGTTTTGATTCGTGTAGAATTACACCATATTGGAGCGAATTATTGTGAAACCAATCCCATAAAAACAATTCGAGTTTAGGTTTTAATGCTATCCATTTTACAAATTCTTTTCTTTTATATTTTTCTGGAACATTAGGAACTAATTCACCTTCGGGTGTCCCAAAGGGTTTAGAACCGGTTAAATCAAATAGCCTTTGTTGCAAATTATCTGGTAGTAATTTGTAAGATGGGATTATCTTTCCGTAAGATATAACTTTGATAGATTCAAGATCATATATTCTCGTTAACCAGTCGCATAAGTCGCCAAGGGTATCCAATTCGCCGTCAGTTTCAAGTGGAGGTATTTTATCAAGTGGTACGTCGTCAAAAATTTCAGAAACTTTTCCTTTTCAACAATCAATCCCCCATTTTATATAGTTCCTCAAAAATGTCTTGCTTTCATCAGATACGTTTAACCAATCTCTAATTGTGATAATACCTCCAAGTGTGAACTTCGTTACAATGTAATTACCATAATAATTAAAGTAATTCGCTAGAGCCTTTTTTCTTTCAATTTTGTTTGAAATTTTAAGCGCACTCTCAATATCTTTAATAAAACTATCAGAGACATCAGCTGTATATTCTGCTATTATAACTGGAAAATGGATTTGTAGTTCTTTATAATCCATCCTCCCCTCACTATTACTTTCAAATAAACTTGTGCCTCTTAAATTATCCCAAATTATATCCGTGGAATTTGGAATGTAGACAACAGGAGAATCCGAGTTCAATTTACGAAGTATTGATTTACCATTATCACGCAAAACAATTCCTTTCGCACGATAAAAATCAAATCCTTGAATATTTATACCTCGGTTTAAAGTAAAATAATTAACAAAATCTGCCTCTAACTTCCGACGCCTGAATAATGTTTCATAATCCCATTCCAGTGATTCCAGTGACAATTCTAGGTCGGCTGTTTTAGGTTTAAGTTTAATCATCCGAAAATCGGCAGTATTGTAAACCTTTTCTTCATAATAAACGTCTGAAAGTGATACATTCCTCAATTTATCGAGAACTTCTTCGCAATTGGGTCGAATAGCTAGTCAAAATATCAAATATTATTTTATTTAATTTATTATAGTTATCAATAAATGAAGTACCAAATTATATATTAATTTGAATTTTACCAGGATCATTAGCCCAACATTTACGGTAAATTTCTATAAATTTACGTGGTGTTCCATTTACGGGCGGCTCACGAGCACCTTTAATAATATCAATCGCTAATTTAATTGAATTATTTTGATAGAAAGGCTCAATACCATCACTCGAAATTTCCCACATTAGAATGCCTAAGGAATAAATATTTAACTTTGTTGGTTTATTTTCATCATTAGGCAATAAAATTTCAGGAGGTGAATAAGAAAAATTGTTGTTTCTGTTTTGAGATAACCATACGTTAGTTAATTTAGGAATCCCTTCATATACAACTATATTTTTTGGGTGCTAAGGATTTAAATAAGTTAATCTTGGCCGAAAATTATGTGCATAATGAAGTTTTAAATTTTTACCAGCTCTGAGTGTATAATATTTTGATCATGAAGATACTTCAGGCCTTCAACAACCTGCCAAGTCAGCGTTAATTTATCGCTCCAGCTTAGAAAAGTACCATTAGAACGCAGCTGACCAAGATAAGATCGTAAATCCGTTGTATAATAACCACGGACAAAATAATAATTATTGTCATCTAATATAAGAATTAAAATTAATTAAGAGCCGAAATAAAATTAATTTGGAATATATGTTTTATGTGGACTGGAAGAAGAAATTTTGATATTTAGATTAAAACATTAGAAGTGCTGGTCATATAAAATCCCAATATCAGTATAGACGCCCGTTTTATGTAATTTCATCTTACGGGCTTGATAATAATAATACTATTAATACTTAGTCTGTTCTTTTGAGTTTGGTTTTAATAATAAATATACTACACCCACATAAAACATCGATTTATCTCTGCAATGATTTAAATGTACAAACCGAAAGTAAGGCCAAAAACTTCTAGCATATTATTATGTTTAAATGGTTTGAGCTAAAATTAAAAACGAGCTTAGTTTTTAATAATGCCTTTCAACGCGAAGTGTGACGTACTTACCTCGTTTAATAACCTCGTAACGATATTATTATCACATCTATAATCTTCCAATAAGCATAAATTTACTAGCACATTGTTCCATAATCTTTTCTTTTTATCGTTAGGTACGTCAGTTTTATTTGTTGGTTGTCTGAAATCGCTATATCTTATCAAGTGAATTACTTCTTCATCGACTAATCGTACAGCATAATTATACAACGAAAGCAATCTGTCTTCTTGAATTTCATTTAATCTATTATGTACGTCTTGTTTTGTGTCCTCTTGATTTTCATTTAATCTATTACGTACGTCTTGTTTTCTGTCCTCTTGATTTTCATTTAATCTATTACATATTTCAATGATGTTAGGATGTAGATTTTGATTACTATTAAGATAACTTTCATTTAGGGTATACTGATTATTAGATTTTGAAAGAACTATGGTTTTGAACGATTGAAATTCGTACATTAGCTGTGTAATTTTTTTATCATCAATAATATTTATAATGAATTCTGGAGTCATTTCTTTTGATAATCTTTTAAGTTCAAGCAAAATATCGTTCAATGCTGGCCGCTGATCCGGTTCAGACGACCAACATTTCTCAAATAGATTGACGTAATCAGGGGTGTACCAATAATTGATTTTTCTTTTCATTATTTGCAATATTAATAATTTTAGCTACATCATTTAATTCATTAAATGGAGGAATTCCACTCGTCAGCTCCCAAAATAATACTCCCAAACTATATATGTCAGATTTTTTATCACGTTTAACTTCTTTTCCAGACTGAATATAATATTGTGGTTCAATATATGCTGATATACCTTTCACACCAGAGCTTGAAATCGTATTGGAACCATCTAATTGTTTTGATAAGCCAAAATCTGTAATAATTGCCCTGTCATCGTATATCAAAACATTAAAAGAATGCTAGAGGTTTTATGTAAATTTAAACTTATTAAAGTTAACAGAATTTGAAGTCAAAATATAAAAAAAAATAAACTAACCAGATCTCTATGAATTATATTTTTTCCATATAAGTGATCTAATCCAAGTGCAATTTCTATTGCAATCCGGATGAGTTCAGGCCATAATATTTTATAGATGCCTTCCTTTTGTTTTCTTCTTAAATGTTCTCGCAAGTTACCACAATTAGCATATTGTAGTATTAGCATAAAGTTTTCTGTTTTCTCATCTAGTGTTTGTTCAAAAATGAAATTAGTAAATATTTCATTCAAGTATACAGTATATATATTGTTATAAATTTATACTTCTTGAAACGCCATAGAATTTTATGATGTTGGGATGATCAACTGTATAATGAAGTTCAAGCTACACATAGTATATGTTGATGAATAAATAGGAATATTAAGAAATCAGATGAATAATATGAATAAAGGTGTTCTCAAGCACCTCAATCAAGTGATCGGAACCAAAATTTTAATTAGTCGGAAATTAAATAAATGAATCAAATGAATTACCAAAATCAGGGAGACCACTTTTTTCTTCAAAAATTTATCATTGATATAGGTTGCTCAAACACTACTTTTACATTTTTTTGCATATCGAACATAATAAACAATGTCGGGGATGATGCTGAAATTTTGACTTATTCTATTATGAAATTTTAA
>CAJVPY010002444.1:0-16186 GCA_910591965.1 Dentiscutata erythropus | reverse complement strand
GTAATTAGAAACTGTATATCAATTGCTCTGTAAAAAGGTGTGAATCATGACTAATAAAGTTTCTACGTTTGGCAATAAAAAAAAAAAAAAAAAAAAAAAAGAATAAAGGAAGCTTTGCTTATAATTCATTCATGTATTAGAATTTTTGATTGATTTGATTATGTTTTGATTTTTGCAAATTAGCCAATCATAATGAATTGCTTACGGGTGACCCATGGGTGACTTACAGATAACCTGCGGGTGACCTACCCGTTTCTATCCGGGTAGTGAAAACTCTACCTGGGTTACTCGTCTACTCATGGATGACCCGGGTAAAGGCTATCCGGGTCCAATCACTACTTTTGCCACTTGGCAGAGTTTGAATTTTGCCGATTTCACAGGAATACGAAATGGCAAAATTTACGTAACCCCGCCACCAAGGTGGACTTTAAAAATCTCCGATTAACAGACTTACTTAATGACGCACTAATCTCTGTTACAAAAAAAAAGTAACGGGCTCCATGAAATACCCTGCTAATGCAGGGTATTTCATGGGGCCCGTTACTTTTTTTTGTAACAAAGATTAGCATATTATAAATAGGAAGATTAGCATTTGCAAAATCTATATTTCATTGTGGTCTTTTTTTATTTCTATCTAAAATGGAGCCTATAAAAGATTTATGGAAAAAAGCAAAACCAGCCTTCAAACTTCCTAGTAGAAAAAAACTTTTGCCAAAATTATTAGACATTATCTTTGAAGAAACTAAACGTGATGTTGAAGCTTTAATTAACAAAAGTGAAAACTTATGTCTTATATCAAATAAATGGTCTAATCTAATACAACAGCATTGGACTAATTACATTTTGACAACCTCTAAGCCTATTTTTTTCACTGCATATCTGACTGGTAAAATTTGGCAAAATGGTGAAACAATTGCCAAAGATCTTGAAAAAATAATTGTTGAAGTTGGCCTATCTAAAATCTTAGCTCTAATCATGAATAATCTTCTATTATGAAGAAAGCATGGTGTATACTAGATCTAAAATATTCTAAAATGTTTTTTTTAGGTTGTGTAGCGCATAGCTTAAATCTTCTAATTGGCGATATCTTAAAAATTTAATAATATGCAAATATATTAAAGAATGAAAGAAATTGTTCTATATTTTTGATCATATCAAATTCCAATGGCTATTTTAAGATAACACCAATTAGCAACATATGAATGTCAAGTATCTTTAAAGTTGCCAATTAAAACCAGATAGGGATCTTTGGCTACGTGTCTCAATTCATTATTACAAAATAAGCTTGTGCTTAAATTAACAATCATAGAAATAGCATGCAACAATCATAAAAGATTGCCTGAGTTGATCAATAAAAATATTAAAGATGAAAATTTTTAGAAAAATATTAGAAATCTTTTTCTAATACTCAATCAATTAATTGTTGAAATTTCATTATTTGAAGCCAATACATTACAATTGGCTTTATTTTACCTTTGGTATCACGAACAGTTAGAATCTGATAGTAAATGATTTTATATGTTAAAATTAATTTTCGTATTATATATTAAATTGTAATTACTTATATCATTTAGAAATAAATAGTCAAATTAAAATTTTATTTGAAAATCAATAAAAAAAAATATTTTATCCAGTTATAGCTTTTGCTCATCTTTTAGATCCACAATATCATGGATGAAAGCTTACTGCTAATAGTATGCTAGTGCTATCACAATTTGTTAAACGATACTATCCAGATAATACAACCATTATCTAGTAACAATTAATTGAATATAAAACTAAAATAGGCGTTTTTAATCTTCAATTAGCATGGAATACAGTTAATGATATCGATTTTATTACTTGGTGGAAAGAAAACTTTGGAACTTCAGCACCTAAATTGTGCGAAGTAGCTGCTCAAATTCTTTCAATTCCTTCATTATCTGCAGCTTCTGAGTACAACTGGTCAGCTTTTTCATATATCCAAGAAAAAAAAAGAGCTAGGTTAACTAATAATCAGGTATTAAAATTAATATATATTTATAGTAACTATAAACTTACATGTTCGTGGCAACAATTATCTGATACAACAAAAGCAATAGCACAAATTAATAATATGTTAACTAAACATCAAAAAAATTAGATCTGATAGATAATAATCTAGATAATTCTTATAAAGAAATTGTAGTAGCAAATAAAAATAAAGAATTGTTTAATTGTTCAAGTGTCAAAAAAACTGATAGTGAAATAGATAAAAAAATTGAGAATGTAGATTAATTGTCTTCAAATCAGATGTAAAGTGCAAATAAATATATATTTAATGCATAATAAAAGATTATTTTGCTTTATAATAACAATAATAATAGCAACTGCATTGTAAAATTTCTTAAAAATTATTATATTTGTACATGCATGTATATAGTCCAGTTTTGCTCTAACAGTAACAAGAGTCACCAATAATAATCTAGTATTAATCATGTATATCATGCATATCATACATATCATGCATACTTTTGTATAATATATGCTGCATGGTTCAGTTTGCTCATCTCTAATAGCAACTGGCCTTTATTTCTAAGTAAAAAATATATAGTATGAAATTTTACTTATAGGAAGAGCTTTTTATACTAAAATAAACAATATATATATATAATATTATCAAAATTAGGTGTTATATTGGATGTAGATCATTTTTTTGACATAAGGAAATTCATATAGAATAAAGTGTTGAAAGTAGATATACCGTATAAAAATAAACATATTAAAATAATCTAAATACTTATAATTTAATGTTAAATGCCTTTGATATATTTTTAGGACTTTTAACAGTACTTCAACTTGGTAAATTAAATCTTATTGGGCTGAAGTGGAGAAAATTGAAGTGAAAGAAGACAATGTGCCTCTGCAATAACAATGATAAATTTTGATCCTTGCAGAAATTTTAATTAATTAGAAATCTGTTATTAAAAAAATCTAAAGAAAAGATAAAATAACCAAAATTACTATAAACACTAATTTACAAAAGTAAACTAATTAATAATTTTTATTGTATTAAAGTTTTATATAGCTAAACAAAAGGTTGCAAGAAAGGATGTTAGAAGAAAAAGATTGGTTTCAATAATACCTGAAGAACAGTAAAGCAACTCAAGCAGTAAAATATTAATGAGAATGCAATTCAACATAACAACAAATAAATAACAAAGATTATATACTATGTAATATTATTATTATTATATATAAACTTAAAAAGATATCACTATATTGCCTACATTCATTTTTAGAATAGGCAATTATGTCAGTCTGATTCTATCTACATCTAATGCAGTATAGTAATTACAAGTGGTATCAATTCAACTAAATTAAATATATATGTTACGCCCATTTTCAATTTATGTTAATTGACATATCAGGATCTTTACGAATAATTGAGATATACATAGTATATTTAATTCGACTTTGCTAGTCTTCAATGTTTTATATCAATTGAATATTTCTTTGAGATATAATATGAATTGCCCCTGGATTTTGTAATATGTCTGAAAAATAACTTTGGTAATTCTTAATGCAGACAATGAGACTAAATGTAATTTACTATTAATAATATGTAATTCAAATTTATTAATGACAAATAAAGATAATAAATTTATGTTCTTCTTAATTTGAATTGACCTTTCTTTATTCATTACTAGATGTTAGACCCATTATTAAAAGACAGGTTAGATTTAACTATTTTTTTACAGTATATTATCTATTGTAATAACAACAATTTGGAGATTTCTAGATTCCTTATTGTAGTTCAAGACCCCAACCTCAGCTAATACAACCTCAGTTATCTTCTACACTAGCGCTTTCTAAAGATATACTTTCTATTTCTGATATATCTGATATCACTCTTCAAATATCTTCTTTAAAAGTATCATCTTGGTATACTAACTAGATTAAATACTGTACACACCCACCCTTCTTATATTTTTAATTTATTTCAACTCTAGGTGAGCTTTGGCCACTCTGGTAGGTTTAGGCCACAGATAAATATTTAGATTATCTATTAGGTTCTCTAGATATCTGAGTTCTTATTCTTAGCACTAGGCTTAAAATTTAAAACCTTTTTTAATTATGTAAAAAGTTTTCATTAAGTTTAATAAAGATAAGAGCAAGGTCTCATCTTAAATATTTAAAAAAAAAAAAAAATTTGCAGATCTCCCCAACAGGATAGAAGTGAGCAATCTAATTTTACTTTGCATAATGCATGAGATGTGTAAAAAGTAAATCAGTAGCATATCATAACAGCTCTTTATAGTTAGTGTTAAATAATCATTCTAATAGCAAATTGCAAATTGGTATTCTAATACTGTATTTGTGCATAACAATGAGTAGTTTTATGAGTTTAGATAGCATTCTCACAAAAAATTCACCCTGTAGTTTTGACCATCAAATTTGAAATTAGATATTGTATATAAAACTAAAGCTAAGAAAACTGCATTATAATTAAAGTTAGAGTTAGAAAAATATAGAGATTATTGGTAAAATGTTATTAGAAATGTTTTTAATTAGGTCACAGAAGGTGATTTTCTAATTAAAATTTAGAGCTATTCTTGTTTTTTTTTTTTTTGTAAAAAAGTGATTTCGCTGATCCTGAAATTCGATTGACCAATTACAAGAGATGAACTATTTCTGTGAGAGAGCTAGAGGCATTTTTTTTATAGCAGTCTAGTGTTAAATAATACGTACCAGATCATTTATCAGATTTTTATATATATAGTAAAGCTATTTGAATTTAGAAAGAATTTTTTTTTTGATTGTTAAGCTTTTTAACTATTACCAATAATACAAAAAGATGAAGTTCTATTTATTAATTACAGATATATTAAATGACTAAAACATTGAATTTGCAATATAAAAAAAATAATAGTAGAACATTAGTATATTATATTAATTAGCAAAAACAATCTTCTAGAATTGTGTTAATCGTTAAGCCCAGCTTCTTTCATAATCATTACTTCTACCTACAATTATCCCAGCTAAAGGCGATCTGTTAAAAAAGTTTTTAAAATAAAAGGCAGATGCTTCACTATCATCTAAAGCAGATTATATCAGCTAATCTGTATAGTCTAATAAATATAAAAAACTAATGAGTTATAATTTTGGTCAAAATTATTAATCATTTAGTCAAATTTTAAATTATTTTACTTCAGTTCTAGTTAATTTTGACCAGAATTATAACTATTAGTTCTATTAGACCATGTAGATTATATTATAGACGTTAATATCATAATATCATCATCATAATTGATATTTGCTAGAGATGATAAAAATCATTTTCATTGATCTAAATTATAAGATAATTATAACCTGGATATGCTGAGATTTAAATATATTTGGATCATAAT
This sequence comes from Dentiscutata erythropus, assembly GCA_910591965.1. Taxonomy (NCBI): domain Eukaryota; kingdom Fungi; phylum Glomeromycota; class Glomeromycetes; order Diversisporales; family Gigasporaceae; genus Dentiscutata; species Dentiscutata erythropus. The sequence goes on along the minus strand of CAJVPY010002444.1, from coordinate 10,817 downwards.
GTTTTAAATTAGTGAAAAATGATTTTTTACTATTTCTAATATTTGCATCTAATGCTAATACTTTTCTACAAATTATATGATTTCCAATACTAAACATATATATATAAAATTCAGGATCTTGAAAATTTATAACTAGAGAACCAATAATAGGAAGTAGTCTTGTAACTATACCCTCATCTTTTACATCTTTTACAATAGAATGAACTCCAACTAAACCACTTTTCTTCAAGATATAATCTACATCGTGTATTTGTAAAAATAGTTATTTGTCCAGATAAACAAAAATTCAAATATAAAATTTTTAAGAGCTATCAGTATTTATAAAATCATTATCAAAACAATGTGCAGCAGTTACTAAATATCTTTGATTTATTTCACCTACTCTACCTACTCAGAAACTTGCTATACAAACCTCCATCAAGTAGATTATATATCTATTCACCACCTAATACTCTACAGTGCTCAACAAAAGTTTTCTTGCAAGCAATTGATTCTATTTTTTGGTTATCTGTGTCTTCAGAGTACTAAGCTTTCCAATTTTTTTTTTGCCAGGTTCATTTTCATAAGTCCCTAGACATTCTCAATTGGGTTTTGGTTGGGTGATATTGACGGCCAGGGGAGAACTGTGATGTCATTTTTCTCCTTCTATGTCTTTGTGATTTTTGAATAGTGCTTCGGATCATTGTCCTCCTGCAGAATCCAACTATCACAACCTTTACCAAAAAGGTCCACAGCAGAAAGTAGAAAGGCCATTTCATACATAGTGGTTATATATTGCACATTAAGGTTACGTGTAAAGCAGACTAACCTTTCAAAGCCTGAAAAAGAAAAACACCTCTATACATAAACCTTCAACAGATGCTTGACGGAATGAGTTATTTTCCTTGCCCAACAAACTGCCAAGCCTTTTTTAACCGTTGATTCAAGCAGAATGTACTTTCATCAGTAAATATCACAGTGTTCTAATCAAAATCCTTATGTTTCTTCGCTCATAAGAGCTGTTTTTTCTGATACTTCTTTCCAAGCAACGGTTTTGCGAGTTTCCTATAATAGTAAGCTTCATCTTCACCAAGGCACCATTGAATAGTGCATATATAAATATCTATGTTCTGTTTAAAAAACTTATAGTAGATTTCTGGCGCTGAAATATCTATGTTCTCTTTTGCCAGCTTTAAAATCCAGTTGTCTTGTCTTTGGGTAGTGACTTTTTAATAACCCGATCTTGGTTTGTCACTTAAGTCTTTGCTTTCTTGCTACCTTTTTGTCTATTCTCTCACTGTTTTTTCATCATAGCGAACCTGCTTCACTGTTTTACAAAATAAGAGCTTGGGGCTCTTCAGGTGGCTAGTTTAAAAGGTAATTTCATATTACTTATACAAAGGAAGTAGCATTTTTTGATTGAAACTTGGCATATAAGTAGTATAAACATTTTTACTATATACAGTGCTTGAAGAAGTTTAGTATAATTTGTATACTCGATATCCCTTGTCTGTATAAAATTTCAAGTTTCTATGCAAGAATTTTCAGAAATTACAGATATAGGGAAACTTTTGTCGAGCACTGTATAACTAATACTTTTTTATCTATAATACAAGATTCTAAAGTGGTTGAATTAGATTTATCTTTAATTGATAGACTATATTGCAATTTTTATATAATTAGCTATTAGAATTTAAAAAATTAGATATTATATTATATAATATATAACAAAAATTTTATATATTCTAACCAAATAAAAAGGTAAAACATATGAGTACTGTCAATAGAAAACATGTCATCGGGCTTTCAATATTCAGTTGGCTTTCTGTGTGCTATCTATAGAAAATCTATTTTGATGATAGATTGTCTGTAGACAGCATATAGAAAGCCAACTGACCCAATAACAGGTTTTCTATTAACAGCACTCATATTATCTATTTAAAGAAAAATCTATATAACAAAAGTATTAAAAATAATATAATTTATTTTACAATAGCTTTAAAAGAGTAAAATTTAATAATAATAATAATATAATAATAAAAATACTTTAAGAATAACTAAATTAAATCCAACTTTAAAAAATAACTATTTAATAAAACTTTTAAAAAAATAACAAAAAATAAAAAATAAAAAAAACTAAAAAAGAATTTTTTTTTTAAAAAAAATAAACTCATTGTTCAAGGAATTTTTATTAATTATTATATAAATTATATAATATAATGTTTATTATTGGGTTGGGATCTTACAGCCTAGTGGTCTAGACACCCAACCCTCCACAAGCAAGTTTCAGATTCAAGTCCTAGTAGGTACATTTATTTACGAATATTTGGAAGTATCTGTCGTAGGAAGTTCAAGTAAATACAGGTCAGGATTAGGAATTTCCAGAAGGAGGTCTATTGTGGAGTAGTTAGCACTATGTGTAATAGTGGTTGTTACAGAAGGTTCTATTATACAAAGGTTGTGTGTATAAATCCACAATTGGTAAGGTAGCACTAACAACTCCTAAGGTGGTATTGGAGATCTTGTTTGGAAGAATAACCGGCAGTAACCAGAATTGGAAAGTGGTGAGAAATGTAAACACAAAGGGACCTGTGGTAAATAATTGGCCTTATCAGATTTGGAATATCTCTGGCACATACAGAACTCACTGACCAATAAAAAGTTGAAGCATGAAGGCATATATGTGTCAATAGACCTAACAGGCTTTGGTTGTACCTGTATGGGAGTTTTTGAATATTAAGAGGACTCAGAACTACCAATATAGGTATAGCTGGTATAAGTGAATGCAGTGGTAACTGGGGACTACAATTTCTGAAATTTATCATAAATAGAAATAATGACATATCTGTTAAAAATCCCTAGACCTCATGATTCTATCCAACTATATCAAGTACTAGAAGTATTTGTGAAACATGCCTGGGCAAGCCTCATCACTATATTGAGAAGTACAGTTGTTCACACATCACCAAATTCAAAATATTAAGACCTGGGTCTCAAAGTCACAGGAAACCAGCTAGTTATGGCAGCATGCAGGCTTGAGATACTTACCCAATTGGGTAAAGGCAGCTACATGGCTTGAGATACAAACTCCTAAAAGCATGCTAGTTGGGACTGAGTATACCAAACTGGAAGCAATAAGCGTCTACTTGGTATATACCAATTTGGGAGTTAAGATATTAGGTATGTAGATAAAATAGCAGACATATAAATACTAATTGGTAGTTGGGAAGGGATGTATAAATCCAGATCAATCACATGTGTGGGAGTGTTGATAGTTTTGGTGGGTTTTAGCTATAGATAAATAGTCTTAGACCTAAAGTTCTAGTTCTGATATGTAATATGTATGTATTTTAGCACTACTATATATTAACTTGCTTAAGTATTAATAAAAGTTTAGGGCAGGTGCTACACTCTAATATTAAAAAAAAAAAAAAAATGTTTACTATTATTCTAACAACATTAGAACTAATTTATTGCTAAGTTATACTTTACCTAGAAATTTACTTTTATAAATATTTAACCAGAATTTTATACTACAGAACCTACTTTATTTTATATAATTTATACATTTTCTGCATCTCTTATACTGGTTCTAATAACTTCCAGACAGGTAGCCAGAGATTATCCAAAGCATTTGTAATTCTTTACTTGAATTACTTTCTGTTTGGTGTTAAAAGAAATACCAAATTCCCTATTAAAAATAATCTTGTTTCTACACAATGCTTCTTATCATTTAATAGGTACTTATTTATTCATCTTATTGTACAATAGTGCTTCTATCTAAATCTTGAATATTTCTATTAGTGTTTTATGCACCTTATTTAAACATCTTTCAAATAACAATATGCTATTACTATTCTCTTAAAAAGACTTTTGTGTATTTGTTTAGATAGGGCTATATTGTATAACTAAAGTTACTTTCAACAAGAGATTGTAATACAAGTACTATTTTCAACTTTCATTTGAATTAGTTGGTGTTTTAGAGTTGGTGTGCTTTTAGACACCTGTATTATATTACTATTACTAGCCTAATACATTCTGCTATTTATGTTTTTAACATGCCTCCAAGTTTAATAGCCTTCTCTTTGTATTTATATATTTCCTATTTTGGTTTTTTTTTACAAGTGCTAGAGGTGTTTTAAATTTTGTAAAACCAATTCTTTTATTATAGGTCTCTTTGTGTTTTACCACTTTTCTTACTACTCCAATTCTGGTTACCTTTTGGTTATTCTTTCAAACAAAATCCCAAAACTGCCTTAGAGTTGTTATTACTATGCCAACTAAAGATTTATATGCATAATCTTTGTATAATAAAATCTTCTATAACATCTGCTTGCTATACATAGTACTATCTCTTTACAATAGACCTTCTTCTGAAAATTCTTATTCCAAACTTGTATTTACTTGGACTTCTTATAATAAGTATATTTAAATATTTATAGAAATCTGTATCTATTAGAACTTAAATCTAAAACCTGCTTATAGAGAGTTGAGTGTTTAGACTACTAGGTGTGGAGTTCTATCTATAAAAAAAAATTTTGTTAATATTAAAAAAATTTAAATAAGTTAATAAACAATTGACAAAAAAAATATTAATTAATAAGCAATACTCTCTAATTACTAGCAATAAAATTATTACTATAAATTTTCAAAATAGCAGACATGAATATTATTTTGAATTTTGCTTAAATTAAGCTTAATTTAAGTCAAATTTTGTAATTTACTTTTAGATATTATTTTGAAAATTTATAGTAATTAAAATTTTTAAGTTATTTTAATTAAAAAATAGCTAAAGCTAGGTATATTACAATTTTTTTAATTTTTAATTAAAGTTAATATAAAAAAGATAAATAATTAGATATAGGCTAGTAAATGGTTTAGTTAAAATAAAAATTAAAATAGATTATAACAGGCTATAAATTCTGGCTAATAAACTACAGATTTGTTATTTGAGATAGAAGCAGGTAGATAGATTTTACTTTTGCAAATCATGCAAGCAATCAGATAAGCTATACTTTAGTTTGAAAATAGCAAAGCTATAAATTAGAGATGCATTAGTCTGGTCCAGTCTGGTTTCTAAGAGAACCATTATTATAGTATTTATGGTCCAGTTCAGTTTAGTCTTTTGGTCTCATAACAGTTTTTTAATAATTATATCAATCTTAATATATAAGATTTTATTGGCTAAAAATAATGTAATTATTTACTATCAGATATAAACAAACATTATATGATCTATATTACACCTGATCAAGAAATTTAATGGAGTAATACAAACATCACAGTTATATTTACAAGTACCGGCCCTTTAATGGTTTCATGGTTCTTATTAGTCCTGGTTCTAAACCGGTCCAAACTGGTTTTTTTTTGAACCAATATAATCTTACCATAAATAGAAATCACATTTTGTTGAAAATTTAAAATCTATATTAAAAATAAATTTATAATATAATTGGCAAAAAAAAAAAAAAAAATTAAAGTCAATTGATATTAGAATTAAAGTTAGTTTAAAATTAAAAAAAAATTATATATTGTAAAATTATATTTTAGAAACTTTTATTTATTAAGAGTAGAGTATATATAGATTATTTATTATATGATTTTGTATCACAATATGATTTTTGCAAAAAATAAAAATATGCTACTAATAAAACTTTTTACTATTTTAATTAATTTTTGTAAAATTTTTACAATATATATATTAAAATGTATTCTTTATAGTAATAAAATTTAAAAAGTTTAAAAATTGAGAGACAACTCTCCTCAACAATTACTCATATCAAAATTTCAACTAATGAAAAACTTAACTTTTGTTGGAGAGATGGTCTTATAGTGTGGTTTGTTTAGAGGTCAACTGCTTTTCTACCGTATAATCATGAAATAATGCACAGGGGCGTTATTTTGAAGTTTGGCCTGAATTAAGCTTAATTTAGGCCAAAAATTGAAATTATATTTTTGCGTATTATTTTGCAGTTATATGGTAAGAAACTCTTCTAAAAAGAATATTCGGCATACAAGCCAAAAGTATTATTATACAAAAAAACTGGTAGGCAGTACTTTTGTATAAAAAATCTTGGTAAAGAAATAGGCAAATATATCTTTGTTACTACTTCATTGATGAAGCTCAAAGGCTGCTACTTCAAAGAAGAACACAGGAGATACAACAAAAGTTTTGAACTTCAACACACTTCTTAGAAATTTTGAAAGTACTTGCAACTAAAAACCTTCTACTATATTTTTGCTATTTTGGAATTTTTTTAGAAATTTTGGCCAAAAAGTAGAAAAACTAGTATACCCTTCTAAAAGATCAGTAGTGTTTACTCCTTCTAAATTAGGATATGTCTACTGAAATAAAATCTGTCACAAGCTTATTTAAGTACTGCTTCTGAATAATTAATGACAGACTATAATAGATCAAAGGATTATGTGTAGAAACTTCTAGTTATTAGACAAATTTTTTTTTTTTTTTTCTTCTTATTACATATAATATTAAAGTAGATTTTATTTTTTATACAACCTAATTTATATAGCCTGGCATAGTTAAAAATAGTATCATCATGGTTACCTTTTTTTGTAACCTTCTTTTTTTTTTTTTTCTTTTCTTTTTTTTACTTATTTAGTTTAGTTTGTTTTCTTTTTTTATTACTTTTTCTTTTATTTTTTAATTTCTTGTTATTCTTTGGTGAATTACTTCTATTTAGGAGGCTAGAAGAAAAAGGTTAGGAAAGAAGATAGTTATAACAAGCTAATGAACCAGGCTGGTAACCCAGAGTGGTTCTTTTTATAGTGAATTGAAACCAAACTGGTAAGGCTAAACTTATTATTAGTAGGTTGCATATAGATGCTAGTAGTATTTAGATATTTAAAAGTAACTGGGTGAGCTGTTATTTAGTTTTTTTGTTATTAAAGATATAGTGTAATTGGCTATTCTTTAGAATAATCTCAATACATTATTAAAGCAAATATGGTAATATGATTATTAATTTAAAAAAAAAATTTTAATAAGTTAAATATTTTAAAAAAATTGGCTTGTATAAATTGTAAAGTTTTTTAGATTGACCAAAATTTTATTAGATTATATAAAATTATTAATTTTAATTAGTTCATATCATATGATCATTATATAAATTTTGCAATACTTATCTCTAAATTAATGTATTTCACTGAATATCTAACTAATCTTGATAATTTTATGATTTTACTATCATTAGAATCAGAAAATTTACTCCACAACTTTTATTAAAAATTTATAAATAGTTTACTTAATAATATTTTTTATAAATTTAAAAAGTAAAAAATTTTACTATTAGTTTTATATATTGTATTCTCTACTCTTAAATCAAAACTAAAATTAATTAATAATATTTTTAATATAGATTATATATATTTAATAGTTTATTTAATTGGAATTTATTACAAAAAAAATTTAAAGTTATTTGTAATAACTGTGAAAACCAAAACAAACCTAATTTTTTTTATTTTTTATTTTTTTTTTGATAAATTTGATAATTTTGCCAACACTTTATTAGTATAATATATAGACTCACGAGGGAGTATAATATATCGACCAAAGTTTATCTAATTTCTTTAAGTGTTTGCTAACCAACTCTTTGCAACACCAAGAGTGTTCAAATTGCTCATGTTCGATTTGCTATAGTAAAGTTTATCTCTATATTGACCACCCTGTAACTAGATATTTCAATACTTTCTCAAATAGATTTATGGCCTATCAAGATCACCTTCTTTTCTAACTTTCTTCTCCTAGCTTTCCAAGCAGAAGAGTTTATAATCTCCAACTGACTTATGAAAAAAAATACTAACTCTAAAACAAAAAAAAACAAAAAACAAAAGAGGGAAAAGTTAAAAATGCCAAAGCAAAAGAAAATGAATAGCAAAAAACAAATGAAAAAAGAAAAAAAAGGCAGAAAAAAAAGAAATCTATAATAATACTATTATAGTTCATGCCAGGTATAAGTTGTAAAAGTTATATACTAAAACTAAATTTTGTATATCTCGAATATAAAGCTAAGTCTTATCGTTAAATTTTCTTTTGACTTATAATTCTGAAGTTCGACTAGAACTTTTAACTGAAGTGCTAATATTATATTACTTGGTGTAGAGTTACTATTGAAACAAACACATGTGAGTTTGCCAATCCTGTGTTGTGCTTTGCTAAGCCCGTCTAAAAAAAGAAAGTAAACAAATACTAATCTTTTGAAGGAGGTAAGCTGGAATGCTCACTTTTGTTGAAAATTTTGGTGAGATCAGCAAGAAGCAAAGTAAAGAAAAAAAACCACTTGTGAACAAAATAAAAGAGCGTGAGTTTTTTTTACTAGAATCAAATATAGGCATACTAGAACTTGCATAGTACTAAGTTTTTTAATAAGTGATAAACTTTGAGCTTGTCAGCAGATAGCATATAAGAACTATTTCTAAATAACAAGTGCTGTGTCTGTAACTACAGTAAGTAATAAACTCTAAAAAAATCAGCAAATAGCATATAAGAACTATCTCTAAATATTGTTTTAAGGTCCCTTTTTGCATATCTTATATGTCTAATATAGCCATTATTATTTTTTTTAGTAAAAAGTTTTTTGGAAATTTTTGGTAAAAGTGATCATCGGAAAGAGTTGTAATTGTACTATTGAAAACAATTTTTCTTTATAGTTTTATTTATAGCTTACTATAATTAAATATTTTAAAATAGTTGAGGTTAATTTTATAATTTTTAGTTATACTAAATTTATATATGATATATACTTTAAAATATTTAAATCTCTTTATTATAAATCTACTATTATAAGTATAGATTATATTAAATCTATTGTTAATAAATTAAAAAAGATAAAAGTAATATGGCAATTAAATATAATAAAGAGATTAGAGTCTTGTAGTCTAGTAGTCTAGATGTCTAACCCTCCACAAATAAGGTTAATGATTTGATTATAGCTAGTGGTAATTAATTTAATTAATTATCTCTATAATTTTTGAGAGCTTTCGAATACAAAACCCTGTTGCAGTAAGACTATATAATATATATATTTGGCTAATAAAGAATTCTTAAAAGTAGACCTGAGCTATGGAGAAAATGAGTATTACATGTGACATGGGTTATAAATATTAATACTGCAGAAGGCTATATATATAAATCTTAAAAGAGTGGCTCTTAAGTAGCACTAATATCTGGTAACAGACTTGATTAGAAAAATAGCATGAAGTAGTATATTCAGAAGTAGTAAGAGAAGCAGTAAACACAATAAAGAGCTGTGGTAAGAAAATAACTTAACCAAATATAGAACACTTCTGGCATAAAGAAACAAGAAAAACTAGCTAAAAGAAACCCGAAAAGCATGGAAGCAAGTACTCTAGTAGTATGAAATAAAGATAGCTAGTAGATAATATATCACACAACCTATATAGAAGTCAATGACAAAAAATAGCAAAAGCACAGGTTCCAGATTATTGGCTTGTGACAGTAATTAAATGAAGTACTTAACTCCTGGATACGTATCACTTCACCGACACTCCTTTCGTAGAAACAACACTTCACCGAAATCACTTCACCGACATGTTTAACTCATAGACATTTAATTCACCGACAATCAAATCCTCGAAATGTTCATTTTACCGACATGTTTATTTTGTCGACACTAAACTCACCGACAATTAATTCACCAACAAACTTAATTTGCCGAAAAGCTTATTTCGTCGACATTACAACTCACCGACAATTACTTCACCGAAAAGCTTAATTTACCGAAAAATTCATTTTGTCGACAATACGTTTCACCAACAATTAATTCACCGAAATCTCATTCTGTAGATTGCACAATTCACCGACAATTACTCCACCTATAGCTTATTTCACCGACAAGTACAAAGCAAATTATTTTATGCAAAAAAAAAGAAAAATCAAGGTTAGTAAGAGTTGAAGCAAGCTATTTATGTGAAAATAAGAAAAGTGAAACGTGATCTTAATTATGCCATAATGAAGACCTTGACTAATTTTATTAAAAAAAAGTCATGATTAGTAAAAGATAAAGCGACCTATTTATGTGAAAATAAGAAAAGCGAAACGTGACCTTAATTATGCCGTAACGAAGACCTTGACTAATTTTATGAAAAAAAATCATTATTAGTAAAAGATGAAATGACCCATTTATGTGAAAATAAGAAAAGTGAAATGTGACCTTAATTATGCCGTAACGAAGACCTTGACTAATTTTATTAAAAAAGAAAATCATGATTAATAAGAGTTGAAGCAAGCTATTTATGTGAAAATAAGAAAAGCGAAACGTAACCTTAATTATGCAAGATAAGCACGTAATGCAAAAGCATTGACCCAATTGATTCATTGGTATTACGAGAAAATTTGAATTGTTTTTGCTACAGTAAGATCTATCATTTAATTATTTAAATTTTGGTTCATTTTTATTACTCTGTTTAATTACTTCATTATTTGAGTACCACTAAGGGAAAAAGGCACTTAAGAATTTCAATTATATGGACACAGCCCCTAATAAATTAGATAGATTGTGTCTATTAAAAAATATAATTAAAATTTTGAAGTGCCTTTTTCTCTTGGCGCCACTCATTTGATATGAGTAACGGGATATAAAAACCTGTAAATCATTTCATCCATTATCATCGCACCTCTAATTCTTATATAAGTAAATATCACTGAGTGAAATGATTTACAGGTTTTCATATCCCGTTACTCATATCATAGTTGGTTCGTCACAATTATGTAACTGTAATAAACGAATGATTGATAACTTATGTAATAATAGAATTTAAGCTTCAAACTATATATCTAATTGATAATTTTGTGGCTTCGC
>CAJVPY010002443.1:0-16189 GCA_910591965.1 Dentiscutata erythropus | reverse complement strand
CGACGGATATATCAAAAAAAATATCCACCGGATTAAAACAGTCGGATATCCATCGGATTATCCAACGGATTTTTCAACGGATCCAAGCACTACTTATATCAGTTTCGTTAGCTTCGCTAGTTTTGCATTTCTCCTTTTCAAATTTTTTTTGTCAAAAGTCAAAACTAGGTTTGACTTTTGCCAACGCAAAGTCACTTGGTTTCGCCTAATATTTTAACAATAGAAGAAGGTACTTTTATTGTTTCTTAAAATACACTGCGTTTAAGTATTAGTTGGTACCTTTGGTCTGTAATTAATAACATATTTAATTAGATACAAAATTAAACGACGTTCTTATGAAAATTTGCTTTTAAATATTGATTAGAATATTTATAATTCTCAATCAATTTTAGAATTAAAATTTTATATTTTTATTAAAGCTAATTGTAAATATTATATTTCAAAGGATTTTGATACAGAGATTCTGAAAGAATCTTTTTTCTTTGAGAATATAATTGATAATTTTATGTTCTTAAAATGTTTTTAATGTTCTTAATGATAAAAAAAAAACTCAATTTTACTAATTATTATATATATATATTAACGAAACACATATTATAAGTTTTATGATCGTAGTTTGCTCTCAAAAGAAAACATAGGTTTAATTTTTTTTAAATATACTTAAGAACATTTAGAACGTTAGATCTTTAACTGCTCTTAAGAGACAAACCACCAAAAAGATAAAATAATAATCTGAAATTATAGATTGAATGGAAATAAAATATTATTGTAATATAATTGGATTAAATATCGTAGGAATTTTTGAAAACTAAGAAGAAATTCTATAGCTATACCTACCTAAGAGCATATTACAAAAACACATATTTTATATAATTTAATTTAAATCTAATTTTGAGAATTCGCTCGAAATATCAATTGTACTTATCGAAAATTTTTGTGTATCATATTGTTTGCTAGTATAAACGTCTTGGGAATGTATTTGTTTGACTGACTCTGGTATAGTCTTATTGGCTTTCAAAAATTGTTTTTTTAATTCATTATCATCTTCCTGATCCATTTCATTTAACCAAATTGTGATTATTTCAATAATTTCTGCTGCAGTGGGTCTTTTATCAAAATCTTTATCCATGCATTTCATAGCTAATTTAATATAACAATCAGGTCCTAAACATTTGGGTCTAGATCCTTCAATAATTCTTGATACAAGATCACCATGAAACGGAATTCCATCAAATGCTCTTTGTCCGATCGAAATCTCTGTCATGATAACTCCAAGGCTGTAAATATCTGACGCTTGAGTATACGGCTGACCCATCAACGCTTCAGGTGCTATATATGGCAGAATTCCACAAATTTTTCCTTCCTTTACCTTTTTAGAAAGTCCAAGATTAGTGATGTATGCGTCTTGCAAATATTCTTGCAAAATGTTTCCGCTGTGCAAATCTCTATGAACAAGTTCCTGTGAATGAATAGACTCGAGATCCAAAGCTATACAGTACAAAATGTTCAATTTATCTTTCCATTCTAATTGTGATACCTGTACAAGATTTTGTCGTAACGAACCTTTTGGTGCAATCTTCATAACAATTATATAATCGCCAGAATTATTTCTTGATACTCCAAAACAATTTAAGAATGAAGGATTCTTGTAACAAATTTCACAGTAATTCTTCAATTCTTGAATAAATTCTTGCAAATTTACGTTTGAATCACGAATCACTTTAAGTGCAACACCCCACCACATACCATTAATTTTATCGAACCAAGTCGCACTATATACAGTTGCGAATCCTCCCTTTCCCTCTTCTTCGATATTTCTGAAATCATTATAATCAATCCAAGATAATTTAAATCTTTCATCATCTAGTATTCTCTTAAGTTCAGGATTAATATTATCTGGTGATTTATTAGTTTTCAAAATACTTCTGTATTTTGTGAACCAATAATTTGCCTTCTGAATATCTCTCTTTGTTGTACCAGTACCGTTTCGGTAACATGCAGCAACAATATACATTGCCGATTTACTACGTCCCGTATTAGCAGATTTTTGATAGTATTCAAATGCTTTATTATAATCTTTACCAACCCCTTCCCCAAATTCGTAACGAACACCAACACTACACATTGCCTCAGCACAACCTAAATCAGCAGATTTCTTATGATATTCAAATGATTTCTGGTAATTTATCTCTACTCCAATTCCTTTACTATAACAAAGACCAACATTGTGCATCGCAACTGGATTTCCTAACTCAGCTGCTCTCATATAATATTCAAAAGCCTTCTTTTCGTCTTTCTCACCACAGATACCATGTTGATAATTGTAACCAAGTTTGCAAAATTGTTCAGAGTCCATTTTTTTTTAAAGAAATCCACGCCTAAATAAATGAAAATTTTAATTGTCAGGAGTGCGGCGGATGTCATTTAATGTTTAGTCAAAGTGGTACAAAAGTTACATCTATAAAATACGTTTTTGATTAGTTGACTTATATTATCGTATCAACAAAGTAATTTTGAAAATTTTTATATTTGTCTGCATGCATATTTGTATTTAGTGTAACAAACCTAAAATTTTATTATTGAAGCCGTAACCCATTAATTAAGAAAAATGAGCAGCTGATACGTAATTTTGTTATAGACTTGATTGGCCAACATAGCTTAATGCTTTCAGTTCTGTTGCATTCTAACCTTGTTTTTTTTTGGAAATTACCCTGTAAAAAAAAAAATCTTATCATATGATAGTAAGCTTATCAAATTTTATTTATAAAGACAGAAGAGATGCTTGCTACGTACAAGTATTTTTAAATACGATTATAACTACTGCACGTAATTTATTTATAGAGGGCCACTTAAAGTCTTGAATATCGATTTTAAAGCTCAAAACTTTATTAAATACATTGTTAGCATAATCACAAATTTTAATTTAGGACTTTTTTTAAATATCATAATATTAAGCCGAACTGGTTAAGTGAAGAAATAACTAAAGAACATAATTATTGTTTAAAATTATGTGTCATAAAATTCTCAAGGCATCACTTAGATACTTGTGCTTGAGTGAAATCCAAATTCAAGAAAACAAATACAGTAAGCTTACATAAAAATAATATTGATTATAGATGAAAATCATTATACAGTAATTGTTTTATATTTATAGAAAAGATAGTTACCTTTTAACTTTCTTACACCTTTATCAATAACACGCGTATTGTAGACAATGATGCATTCTTGACACGCGTCTTATTTAATTAATGCGGGAAGTTCGTGTAGGTCTTATTAAAAAAATTTTTATATGGATATTAATGGAACTTTCATATGGCAGTAAAAAGGTTGTATTAATATGTATTATGGATACTATACCGTCTAGGTTCTATCCAGATATAATTTAAAATTTCCAAATCTATATATTTTATTTATATGTATAAAGATTATCGATGGCCGTAAATTTGAAAATAATAATCATACAAATTGAATGACATAAAATACCAAGAAGAATAATGCCGGAATAAAGTACGGATAATTAATGAAAACGAAATTTCATTGTTTAAAGCTAACCTCTTAGCACGCGCAAGATGCATAACTCCCGAATCAGTCACATTTATAAAACCATTCAAGTTCATTTTTACCAATAAAGATCGCACAATAAGATAATGGATTGAAGTCAAAAAAAGTAACACCTAAATTAACTAAAATTCACCGGAAAAGTCTTGTAATACTTACTGTATATCGTCTAATTTTTCCTCTCGATTCGGTAAATTAATGAAATTAAGAGATTTGAACTCCACAATATAAATTATTTATTCAAAAATTTAATATAATTATTATTAAATAAAAATAATATGGTAATCACTTTTTTAACTTTGCCATCCATTTCAGTCGAAATTGAGCAGATACCCAAACTGATTTTAATTTTGACATAATCTTGGTCATAAAGTCATGTCCTGGATAAATTCGACATTTTTAATTTTGGAACTTGAAGATTTTACAGAAGCTGTCATAAATATTAAATCTATTTTTACAATTAAAACCTTGAAAAGATTTTTTATGTCACATTAAAAATTTATTTACAAACTAAACAAACGCCTTGATTCTGTGCACAAATCCTTTCTACATTAATATATAGCATGGCATGATTGACAATTTTTTTGTGTAGATTTGTATTAAGTTGTGTTACGTATCGAAAATCATTGCAGGGCGTAGGATCGATTTTCCGGTCACATGACTTTCCGATCTAGATCGCATAGCTCCGACGTCCACACGACCAATCGGCCAATTAACCAAATTTTCATCAAAGTTTCTTTTAATTGAAGTATAAACAAACTAAAATCAAATAATTCGCGATTCAATGTTAAGTGAACTGAATTCGAGTATCTAGACTTATGCGATTTCAAGGATATTTCATCGCTTTAATGATGAAAAACTCTTTGAATCGCGAAGTTGCCAAAAATGATAATTCCAAATTAAATAAATCATGTATTGCGAACTTTATGATTTTATTGATTCGGTTAAACCCCAATATTGGTATTACGAATGCTTAGTCCTTATGATTATATTATTTGCACGATATATGGTTCGTTCACAAATTGTATTTAGATAGTTAAATTACATAATCCTAATCATGATAGTTGAATCAAATAAGTTATCAAATAAATTAACAATATAGTTAAATAGATAATTCAAGATACTTCTCAAAGTTTATCAATAATTAATCGAATAAATTAAATAATTATTGCTTCATTCTTTATAAATTACCGTTCATTTGCGTAATTGATCATTGACAAGAAGTATAAAGTGCATCATTTACTAAATGACGCACTTTATACTTCTTGTCAACAATCAATTACGCAAATGTAATGTAATAATAATAAGCTCAAAGTAAATAATTTAACCAAGACTTTTAAAAAACTTATCTTCAAAAAAAAAAATTATTCAAAACTAATGAATACCTGCAGCTCTTGCTATCGAAAGCTTCCCCCTGAAGCATTCATATATGATAACAAATTAAATAAGACGTGTGCTAGCTGTATGACTAGTAGAGCTGAAAAAAAAATTCTAAAAAAGCTGCCAGTGAAGAAACCCCCATTGAAATAATTTTGATTAATGAAATTAGTGATCACATTTTAGATGAAATTGGTAGATTAGAATATGATACTACACTTTCTTCTACTTTTTGTGTTAAGCTTGATGAAGCTACCTTTAACACCATCGGCACAGATGTTAGAGTAATGGCCAAACTGATTGTTGATGAAATTGAGGAAGGGACGAATTCAAATGGATGTAAGTAAATTTTAAGTGGTCTGCCATCAATAGAAATCAGGCAGATTAACATTTAGAAAAATTAATACCTTACTATTACAGCTCTTATTTTGATAAATTGGAATTCATCGAAATATGAGCTGTAATAGCTAAGGTATTAATTTTTCTAAATAGCCCTATGCATTGACGATAGTCACGCTAGGGTTATTATCGCGAGGATCACCCATTTGATCTGTATAACCTGAAATGGTATTTAAGGATTAGATGGATTGTTGTGATCGGCAGTGCATTTTTCCTTCGCTGCCCAATTTAGATCTGGCTCTTTCGAGTATGGCGCCTCCCCTTTCAATAGACAGTACTGTAAGAAAAACAAAAGAAAAATAAAACAAATGCGACAAACCTCTATTGGCCGGTTAGGAACAAACAGAAGAAAAACAAACAGGCCAAGCACAACAAATGTGTCAAAACAACTTGTAAAAAATAGTGGCTTAGATACGGTTTACAAATGGAAGTAACTGATTTTGTTGTCTTAAAAACCACATTACAATTGCTTGCCTCATATCCGTTATTTCCAAATGTCCAAATTTGAAAACCATTATCAAAACGAAGCGCAAATAGCAGAAATTGCTTCATGAAGATGGACTCTAAACAACTTCATTCACTCGGTTACAATAACCGACATGGTATTGGTGTTAAAAATATGAAAAGAATGCTTTTGAATATTATACGAAAACACCAAAGTTAGGAAATTTGGTTGCGATTTATGAGGTCGGTCTTTGTTACGAAGGATATTGGTGTTAAGAAAGATAAAAAGAAGGCTTTCGAATATTATATGAAAGCAGCTAAGTTAGGAAATTCGGATGCGATATATGCTGTTGGTTTTTGTTATCATATGGTATTGATATTTAGAAAGACGAGAAGAAGGCCTTTGAATATTATATAAAAGCAGCTGAGTTGAAATTTGGATGCGATATATGCTGTTGGTGTTTGTTATCGCGATGGTATTGGTGCTAAGAAAGATGAACAGAAGGCCTTTACATATATTATGAAAGCAGCTGAATTAGGAAATTCAAATACGATGTATACTGTTGGTTTTTGTTATGAAGATGGTATTGGAGTAGGAATAAGCGTCTTTCGAACATTATATGAAAGTAGCTGAGTTAGGAAATTCAGATGCGATATATGCTGTGGTCTTCGTTATCATTATGGTATTGATGTTAAGAAAGACAAAAAGAAGGCCTTTGAATATTTTATGAAAGCAGCCAAGTTGAAATTTGGATGTGATATATGCTGTTGGTGTTTGCAATAAAGATGGTATTGGTGCTAAGAAAAATGAACAGAAGGCCTTTGAATATTATATGAAAGCAACTGAATTAGGAAATTCAAATGTGACGTATGCTGTTGGTTTTTTGTTACGAAGATGGTATTGGAGTAGGAATAAGCATCTTTCGAATACTATGTGAAAGTAGCTGAGTTAGAAAATTCGGATGTGATATATGCTGTTGGTCTTTGTTAACATGATGGTATTGATGTTAAGAAAGACAAAAAGAAGGCCTTTGAATATTATATGAAAGCAGCCGAGTCGAAATTCGGATGCGATATATGCTGTTGGTGTTCGCAATAAAGATGGTATTGGTGCTAAGAAAGATGAACAGAAGGCCTTTGAATATTATATAAAAGCAGCTGAATTAGGAAATTCAAATGCGATGTATGCTGTTGGTTTTTGTTATGAAGATGGTATTGGAGTAGGAATAAACGTCTTTTGAATATTATATGAAAGTAGCTGAGTTAGAAAATTCAGATGCGATATATGCTGTTGGTCTTTGTTATCATGATGGTATTGATGTTAGGAGAGACAAAAAGAAGGCCTTTAAATATTATATAAAAGCAGCCGAGTTGAAATTCGGATGCGATATATGCTGTTGGTGTTCGCAATAAAGATGGTATTGGTCTTAAGAAAGACGGAAAGAAGAATTTAAATATTATATGAAGGCAGCTAAATTAGAAAATTCAGATGCGATATATGCCGTTGGTGTTTGTTATCATGATGGTATTGGTGCTAAGAAGGATAAAAAGAAGGCCTTTGAATATTATATGAAAGCAGCTGAATTAGAAAATTGTATGCTGTTGGTTTTTGTTATGAAGATAGTATTGGAGTAGAAATAAGCGTTTAAATACCATAAGAAATCGGCTGACTTGGTAACACTTCTGCGGTAAATAGCTGATGGGAAATGTTATCAAAACGGTGCTGGTACAAAAAGAGATATCGAAATTGGTTACCCTTCATTCTTGAATTGTTATGGAGGGTCAGAAAGTAATAATGGTGATTATATTATTGTAATGGAGATTGCCCCCAAATGTATAGCTTTGGACCTTGAGTCAATTTATCTGCAGAAATTCGTTCACTGAGATTTATACAGTGAAAACATTTTGCAAGCAGATAGCTTGCATGATGCATGTATTACTGATCTTGGGCTCCCCCCCCAAAAAAAAAAAAAAAAGAGTAAAGAAAGGAAAGATTTATGGAATCCTGCCATATGTCACACCTGAGACTTTGAAGGGTCAACCATATACCAAAGCATCAGATATTTATAGTCTTGGGGAAATCGCGACAGAAATTTCGATGAATTTGATGGAGTTCCATTTAATGATGATTTTGTATCAAGAAAAAAAAAAAAAAAGAAGAAAGAAAACTTACGCGTATAAACCATTGTACCTTGCAAGAGCAGCCCGTCAAAAGATACACTATCCTCCCACGATGCTCTTTTTTCTCTCATATGTATCTCCATCAATAAAGTTGATCCGAGCGAGAATAATAGCTCTATGCGTTGACGATAGTCATGCTAGGGTTATTATCGCGAGGATAACCCATTTGATTCGTGTAACCTGAAATGGTATTTAAGGATTAGATGGATTGTTGTGATCGGCAGTGCATTTTTCCTTCGCTGCCCGCCCACTGCCCACCCTAAGAAAATCAAATCTGGCCTTGGCAAATCAATGTTCAAAAAAAAAAAAAAGAAAAAAAAAAGAGTATTAAATAAGATAAAAAAGAAATAAGATGAGAAAGAAGCACCTCGTTTACCATCATGCGTCTGTGTAGCAAGTAGAATGCGTCGCACTATAGCGTGGGCCCGTACTTGCTGCCTTAGAGAAAAATAGATGTAGCAAGTAGAATGTGCCGCACTATAGCGTGGGCTCGTACTTGCTGCCTTAAAAGAGAGTAGATGTATGTAGCAAAGTAGAATGCACCGCACCACATAGCATGGGCTTGTATTTGCTGCCTTAAGAAAAAAGGAAATATAAATTTATATGTATTGTAGCAGGTAAAATGTGCCGCACTATAGCTTGGGCTCCTACATATTATTTAAAAGGGGAATTATAAATTGAGTAAAATAGGGCAAAAGAATGGATCGAAAATGAGCATGTACCGGTGGGTCAAACGGAATGAGGAGGATAGGGTAAGTAGTGGATAGAGCAGGAGTGAAAATGGTAAAAGAAATAGAAGGGTGAAGAAGCAAAAAGAAATCTGAAGGAACAAAAAAACTAAAGAAGAAGTAGAAGAAGCAAACGGACTGGGATTGCCGAAGAAACAGACGAAACTGAGAAAATAGAAGAGGCTGAAAAAATGAAGTGAAGAAAACTGAAGAAGTAGAAAAGAGAGGCGGAAGAAGCAGGATAAGTAGGAAATATGTATTATGTACATGCCCAAATTTCGATCCTCCTTTGTCTTCGTCATGTGACTATCACGTGACACTCGATAAGGTTGTAGTTATGTTTTGGCGCCAAGAGCTGCAGCGTCACACTACTCCCATATGTATCTCTATCAATAAAGTTGATCTGAGCAAGAATAATGTTAATCTGCCTGATTACTATTGGCGGTAGCCCAAATGCAAAACATACTTGCCTTTAAACTAAATTTTTTCTTAAACTTTTCTAAATTCTGATACATATTTGCAATTGTAGGGCAACTACTGCACCAAATATTTCATCCCGTCATGAAGGTGTCGGTAATGCATATTTTGTATGTTCACAAAATACTGAGCTTGGGTGAGAATACAAAGATTTGAATCGCAAAAGAATCGACCGTTTTGATTGCGGGGGCAAATTAACAATCAATATTGACATTCCAGCTGCGAAAGTTAGAGTGGTATTGAAGCATGAGTTAATACATGAAAAGTCTGTTGACATCGCAACACCTCCAGAGATAAAGCAAGAGATTATGGAAAATTTAAATATGGATCCAGTACACTTACGTTCACATCTCTGAAAGAAATTTGATATTTCTGCAATTATCTCCAAACAAATTCACTATTGGTGGTCATACTATGCGCAAAAATTTTATAAAAGTGAAAAGAACTATGTCATTTCTACATATAATTTTATTGAAAACAGCAAAAAAATAATTATACCCTATGTCTTCAGTTAGAAACTAGTAACATTACAGCACTTGGTTTTATAACTCCCTTGTTTGCTTCATTGCAAAATTCAACAGAGATACACTGTGATGCTACATACAAAACTGCCAAAGGGCATTTTGAGCTTTATGGTCTTGTTGGAAATTTTGAAGGTGCTTTTTTTTTTTAAATATTTCTAAAATTAAAGTATAAAAATTTGTAATTTATTATTAAAAAAATATTGTTTTTATATAGATACAGGTTTTTCTCTAGCTTACTTTATCTTAGACATGACAAAGATAGGTGATAATACTCAAGAAAAATTGCAAACCAAAGCTCTTGAGAGTTTTTTTAAAGCTCTTTACAACAAAGGTCTGCATCCAATATACTTCTATATAGATAAAGACTTTGCTGAAATAATGCTATAAAAAAGATATATCCAGCATGTAATATACAACTGTGCTTATAGCATATTGAAAAAGCCCTTAAAAAAAAAATTAAAAGTAGAAATAAAATAAAATAATCTGATTACCAATATAAAGAAGTTATAAATGAATTTTCATTTGTTGATTCTTCATTTAAGCCTGATCTATGACGTGAGAATAAAGAATATTATGTTATCTGTCTATTTAATCTATATAATATATTATTGATCTTGTTAAAAAGCATTTTAATATGCTCCCCAAAATTCCAACTAGTGCAGATAGTCAATTTCTATCTTCAGAAGAAATAAGGTTAATAGCAGTACGTGAGGTATATGAATTTTGCAAAATGAACAATCTTGTATTACTTTGGGCATATTTGTGATATGTCTGGTACAAACCTTCCAGATAGTGCCTCTGGGCTTGCTCTACACAAAAAACAATACCTTTGGGTAAAACAAACATGATAATTGAGACCTCTTAAAGAACAACTATCTTTATCAATTCAATCACCCAAGACTTGATTATCTTATTTGGATTATTTGCATTAAAGTACTACCTGATCAAATTACATGCCTTTAGCAGATTTTTCTTGGTAGATCACATCCATCATGGTTTGATAAGTTTAAGAGAGAGTGGAAAAATCTTGCTGAAAAATCTATTAATGAAGACATTACTAACTGTTATTTCATCAATTTAAAATACTGGGTGTGTAGTTGTCATTATTTTCTTAATAGCCATTTTTTAACTTGCAAGCATCTGATCCAAATGGCATTAGAAAATATAAAGAAAACAGAATTACAAGATATTCGGTTAGTTTATTCTAACTTTAAATGACAAACTGAATATCTATTTTTAATTTGGGATGAAAATGGAGCTAAAAATATAATTGAAAAGTATCTAATTTAATACTATATAATCCAACTTCTGTTGAAAATTCTTGTGATGAAGATATTCACAGTGTAAACCAGCATCAAGAAATAGAATCTAAAATTGCTTTATTAAACCAATTAGTTGAGTATTTAAATACAGAATTGAAGGATAATAATTTACAACATGTAGAAGCGGTTGTTAATAACTTAGGCCATGCTTTTACAATTATTAATGACATTGAAGTAGCTCAAAACAGGCAATGGTATGTTTCTACTTAGCAAGAGTCAAAGCTATGAACTCTTTTTTTGTCTTAACTATTTGTATTAAGTGTATTAGCATTGTAGTATATTTGCATATTATCAAATAAAAGCTTTTTTGTTTATTGTAATACAATTTGTTATTAAGTAATATAAATTGCATACCTGCATTCTAATATGATGGGATAAAGAGTCAAAAAGCATATAACTGGAAAATCGATCCTACAATCTGTGAAATTACCTCTCACGGTAATAGCGTAGCACAATTTTGTAAATTTTGTAACTCAGAAAATCAGGTAAATTTTAAAAATAGTACAGATCGACTAATATAGTGTGAGAGGTAGAATTAAAGAAAAATAAATAGATAAAATTTTTTCGATTAGTAAAATTTTCTCTATATAATTAAACAATATATAAGCAGCTCAACTTGACCTTTAATAAAGAGATAACTCAGTGGAGTTTGAGTTCAAAAGCTTCAAAATTTGAGTAGAAGTAGTGACTCGAAATCGCTTTTCCTTTTGTTTCTAATTTTCGTACCCAAAAAGTTACTATTTACACTTACACTATCCCAATATTAGTATAGAAGTCATTATTAAATTAGAGAGAATTAAAAAGAATATTATTCATATTATTTCAATCTTATATTCTCTTGATTACCCCATGATCTATTGTTAGAGCAAATTAGTCTAACAATTAATCGATCGATCAATGTAATTTTCTCGTAACATGACACATGAAGATCATTAGGCCCAATAGCTGCAGTCAGTATATTCATAAAAACTATAGAGATAATTAGTGTTGAATTAAGACTATGAATATAAGAATACTCATTAGATAGGTAGAGTTACTTATCCAAGTTACCAATTGTGCTGTAGCAACTGCTATAAGACCTCAGAAGCCTCAAAACTCATACCAAGTCTCTCCACACTTCTTTTGGCCTACTACTTTGAGGGTTTTGGAAGTTTTAGAGCCTTGTTAGATATTTTTTAGTATATTGGTTAAATAGTTTAGTTAGTTTTGGTCTTGTACCCAATAAATACGCTTTTCACATTTGGTGGTGACTGTGAGATTGAACTAATACCATACATACCGTATTCCTCCGAAAATAAGCACTCCCTGAAAATAAGCACCCCTGGCCTGCATTATAAAAAATTTGGCCTGAATTATAACTATCTTGACCAACATTAAATGCAAAAAAGGGGTGCTTATTTTCGGAGGAATACGGTATCTATCTATATTATTTAAATCTGGGTTGGTGAGTTTAAACATTTTTGATTGGCTTGAACCTGTAAAATGTGATCTGAGGTGTAAATACAAGAGAACGAAATCCAACAATGATATAGATAGTGAAATTGTAATTAAATTACTATTACATAAAAAATAAAAAATATTGTAATTATGATTATGTTGTAATAAAAAAAGTAATAAAAATATCATGATAATGATTATGATGCAATAATAATAAAACATCATAATTATGATCATATTGTAATAAGAAAAAGTAATAATAAAAATATTATGATAATGATTATGATGCAATAATGATAAAACATCGTAATTATGATCATATTGTGATAAGAAAAAGTAATAATAAAAATATCATGATAATAATTATGATGCAATAATGATAAAACATCATAATTATAATCGTGTTGTGATAAAAAAAGTAATAATAAAAATATCATGATAATGATTATAATGCAATAATGATAAAACATCATAATTATGATCATGTTGTGATAAGAAAAGTAATAATAAAAATATCATGATTATAATTATGATGCAATAATCGTAATTATGATTGTATTGTAATATAAAATAAAATTTAGATGATGGGATAAATATCATAATTATAATTATATTATGAGATCATAGATATAATAAATATGATTATATTGTATTAAAATTATAAATAAACTATGACATTTAAGTAATATAAATAAATAAAGAACATAATTATCTATAATATTAAATGTTAAAAATAATATAATTATAAATATATTGTAAGATATTCAATTAAATTTAATTCAACAACATTATGATAATATTTGGAGTAATTGACATTGTTTACTATAATTAAATTTGAGGATCAATCCTTTTAGAATATACAGAGAATAATGATAATTTTGAAATACCAAAAATGGCATGCAATTATATTACGACATTTATTATTATGCAAAAATGATAGACATAAAATTTTTAATTATACTTAATTGGTAAATAAAATTGAAAATTGAATTATGTCAAAGTCTGTAAAACCACGAAGCAATATTAATTAAAAAAAAACCAGAAAAGTCTTAACTGACAAATTATATATATTTATTATATAATAACTGATATGATAAAACTAATTCATATGTTTTTTATCTTAGATAGAAAATAAAATTTATAAGAATTTAGAAATTCAATAGTGACTTAGAAAATTATTAACATAAATATATATATATATATATATATTTTTAAACATTCGGCAGTTTTGTCTTCACTTTATTAGGCTTTGTAATAATTATCTAAACTATTAAAATTTTCTACAGAGTTATACTCTATAGTACCTAAATTACAAGTGGAGACTCACTCGGTTGCTCACTGAGTACCTAAGTGTAATCTACAATAGTAAGATTCACCTTTGTATTATCTTATCCTGCAATTGGCCTCAACAATACGTCACCAGCTGGATCTTACCGCCCGTCAAGACTACATATTAGTTTTTTACCAAACTGCCCTGTGACCTTCTTCTATCTACCTTATAACCTCTTTTTTAGTTATCTCTAAAATTGAAATTCATCTTTTATTTTCTTCTTCATTCTTGTCTTTTTCTTTTTTCCTATTATGTTTATCTGGTGGTTTCTTCTTCTTTTTTTTCTTTTTTGCCTTTCTATATGATCTTCTTTTATCTTTTGGTGTAATTCCATTTTCTTTTTCCCATTCTTAAACTCGTTTGCATCTTGCAACCCATATTCTCTTGTAAATTTCCTTCATCTAATTCTTCCAAAGTCTACCTAGAAAGCTCTTTGCTTGATTGTTTGAGTTAAAAAGAGGTCTCAACTCATCAAAGTCTTCTTTTGTGATTAGGCCTCTGATCCATTTTTCTCTTCTATGCAATTCTTCAGTTTGGGATCCTTTTCCTAGCATTATTAAGACTTTTCTTTGGTTGTCTCTGTGTTTTCTACCTTTTTTAATTCGTGTAAGGTTGCTTTTACAACTTTGTTTCTCTAATTCACAGAGAAGGTTTAGAGAAATTTTGCAGCTCACCAAGTGTTCTACATTTTCTTTCTTTTTTTTACATATAACACATTTGTCTGACTTGTATATTTCCGGCCTTCTCTGATTGAGTTTCTTGAGTACTAGTAGCATATTATTTATACACTTTATCTCAAAGAGCTATAATGTATTTGATTTAAGAGTATAGTTTCATTGTCTGGTTCCACTTCTCATTATGTTATGCAGCATGAACCAAGATTGAGTGCTCTTTCTTTTTTGATGAGTTTTATCATACATGTTATATAAGAAAGCCCATTCTGCTTTCAATAGCACTCTCCCAACATTTTGACAAAGGAACGGATAGGCTTTTCAACTAATTTACTTTCCCATTTGTATCTTATTTTGTGATCTTTCGTATATAATGTTTTTGGGTTTAGGTAATCCATTGACTTGGAACCTTTTTTGTTTTCAAATCTGCAAGATCATTAAAAATATCACCTGAGTGACTCTTGATCTTTATAAAGTGTGTATTGA
This sequence comes from Dentiscutata erythropus, assembly GCA_910591965.1. Taxonomy (NCBI): domain Eukaryota; kingdom Fungi; phylum Glomeromycota; class Glomeromycetes; order Diversisporales; family Gigasporaceae; genus Dentiscutata; species Dentiscutata erythropus. The sequence goes on along the minus strand of CAJVPY010002443.1, from coordinate 1,255 downwards.
GCTCCTTTGTCTTTATCACCTCTATGATTGTTATTACCAAACCACAATTCTTAGTCTTCAACCAAGGTCTTATCTTGTTTGTTTCCAGACCTCTTTTGATTGCTAATATTGCTATTTTACTATCTGTTCTTATCTCTACTCTTTCTCCCCGGGGTGAAGATAATAATGCAAATAGTATTGCTACCATTTTTGCTCTTGTAGATGAGAACCACCTCTTAGTTGCACAAGATATTTGTCGCAGCAGCTGACCTGTTTCTGTAGTTTGAATTACTCTGCATCCTATTACTAATTTTTCTCCCTCCTCAGCAGTACTGAGTGAACCATCTGTATAAAAAAATAAACCATCTAATTCTCTATTTTGTTCTAAACTCTCTGCTATTCTAGATCTAATTACATTATTCCGAACTATTCTATTAACTAAAACCATTTTCCAACATTTACACTCTATATATATTTTACCCTTCTTTTTTATTCTTTTCATTTCTTTTGCTTTAACAAGCACTTTTTCTTCCTTTTTACCAATCACTTCTTCTATGTGTCTTTTTCCAAAGATTAACTTTGTCACCTTTTCTGTGTTCTGAACTATGTTTGAAATATCTCTAAGTTTTCTACGTTTAACTATGTAAGTTTCACTTTTTTCATCAATTACTAATAACTGTTACCTTTTGTTTTTATGATGATATGTTGTTTCTTTGTATTTTTTAACTTCTACATAAGTGTTTTCTTTTTCTTTAACCTTTCCTATGTTGAGTACTATATTTGCTTCATCTCTCCAACAAACCTATTCTTTCATTCTTTTGTCAGTACTTGGTTCTTTTGTCTTTAAGCTAAATGCATTAATGTTATTTGCTTCACAGTTATATCTATTTTTAACTACTTGTGTGAGAGAATTTTTTAGCATTTCTCTTTCTAGTTTAGCGAACCAGCCTGCTTTTTTTCCTTTTAAACTCTTGTCATCTGCAAATTTAACTTGATTCCATATATGCATTGTTTTACCATCTTTTGCAATGAGTTGTGAAACCAAGGTTAGACCCAGGCTACTCACTTTCATTTCCTTATAAGCCATGTTTAAACGCTCAAAGACACATGTGATCTCTTTATCATTCGGCACTTGTGTGATATCTAAATTCCAACTTTTTGTAATTTAATTTTCTTCTATAACAAAGCCTAGAGTATGTGCTTGTTGCAAAATATTCATTCCTAAATTGCAATCTTTTGTTTTTTTTTGCTAAAATATACTGATTTGTTAAAATAC
>CAJVPY010002442.1:0-16189 GCA_910591965.1 Dentiscutata erythropus | reverse complement strand
AGAGTTGCATTTTTAAAATCTGCAAAAATTACAAAATTTTAATTTGATTTCTAAGCTCACTTTTTTCGTTATTTCGTATTACATATTGTTGCACAATTTAATATGTAGGTGAAAAAACATCACAGAATCAAAGTTTATAGTAATTTTATATAATTTTATATATATAAAAATTTACAAGCAAAATAGTATAACAAATTGTATAACTGATATGTAGAGAGGTGTAGCAACTTAGTATAGTGGTCTAGTCATCACCCTCTCCAAGTGGCAGATCTAGAGTTCAAATACCACTGGCAATGATATTTGAAAAATAGGTCTGTATTTGGTTGACGGCTATGCTTATTGATTGGATCTAGAACTAAATCTGTAACTTCAGTTATACTATCTTGTAATGGGAGCTTCAGTGTAATAAACCCAAGGAACTAACATAACCGAAAACCCATTTGAGAAGTCCCGAATCTGGATGTAATAGTGATCTTTGATGGTACTACAGGAGGGCTAAATTCAAACAAGGGCCTGAGATTGGAGAACCAAGCAACCAGGTCCTATGGCAGAAGACACATCAGCTGAATTGCCGGGTTGTTACACTGGAGAAAAAGGGCATATGCTTCAAAAGTATGAACCAAGAGGAGGACATCCTTTAGGCATCTAAAACCTGGGCAGACCAACCCTTCCGGGTTGCCAGCTGGAAGTAAGAAAGGGACTGATAAAGAATTTGGGTAAGGAGACGGTTCCAAGTGTGGGTACTAGGGTTGTTGTGAACCGTTAAGGGCAATGAGTACGTAATGGGAAACTAATTAGGAAGGTTGTGGCTTGAGATACGGATCGGGTTACGGCAGTACTTTAAAGGGTAGCTTGAGATACAAACTCAGTGTCGGCAGCACAACATATACTAACTAGAAAGATATTATGGAACATGCAGGTGAATGCATGTGTGAGACATGTACCGCTTTGTTGGGCTTACCTTCGAGGATAGTAAAGTGTCCTAAGTTGGCTGTTTATGTAGTGGTGTTGCAAAACCTATATATCCTAGTAGTGAGTTACACCCACGTTAAAATGGGCATCAGAGAAATAGGTTAACATCAGAGGATTTAAATAGGTACCCCCTAGTTGGGGTATAGGTATGACAAATAGTGTAGAACCTTAAAGCAGACTACTTAAATTAGGCACTCAAAAGGTGCACGTGTGGCTATATGTACCTTCATCTAAATGTATAGTACCTGAACTCGACTTAATAAAAATCGCTGACCAAGAAGGTCTTCTTTAAAAAAAAAAAAAAAAATTAATAATATATGTAAGAATAATAATAACAATTTATGATGAAAATCTTTATTTCTTTGAATATCTTAATACAAAATATTTTCTAAAATATAACACAACTTTATTTATTTTGTCAAATTATGAAACCAAAAAACTGCATTTAAAAATAATAATAAGTCATGTTTTAAGTGTACAACCTGTGTAAATAGAAGTATAAAACAGAAACATGAAGATCAGATTTTAAATGATATTTGCAAGCAAAAAGAAAATGCTATAAAATCCGAAAAGCTTGAAATATATAGTTTATGAAAAACTTATGATGTTGAGAGAAAGCAATATGTATATGAATATTGAAATAGCTGTAGATATTTTCCAAACAGTAGCTTTTGCAAATTTATTGTTATTATATTATAGTTATAATTTCTAAATTTAATATTATAGCATATTAATTTAGATACAATGCAATTTCCAATATCCTTCTATAAAAAAAACTTTATGGGAAAATATTTGAATATCAACTACACACAAGTTAATTTAATGATCAATCTAGTAAATTAAGAAGTCAAAATATAGATAATGAAGAATCGAGTATTGAAGGTAGTGAATCCGAATCTGAAATTTACTTACTATAAGATATAAAAACTTTTCTTTTTTTTTTTTTTTTTAAGGTTTTTTTCTCAGTTTCTTTAATATTCATTATGCAGATATTACATAGTAAGTTTATATAAATTTTGAGGGAAGTAGGGAATAAGCTAATTTACTTTAGACCTTAACTTTAGCTAGATAGATTAAAGACCTCTAGACTATGAATTAAGTATATTGTGTGAGGAAGTGTTATGAGTAATGTATTTATACTTCCAAAAGGTAATTTTACTTCAGAGGGCTTTTTCTTCTGTTGTAAGTTGGATTGAATTTTCTGATAGTTTGTTATCGGGAATAGAGTTGTATTATTATCTGTAGGTGGAATTCGACTAGGGGCCCAAATTGATCTGTGTACTTCTTTAATTATCATGTGATAGAGTTCCGGTAAAAGATTTATTGCAGTTTTATAATAGCATTGCTTCGGTAATGACCCCTAAAGGTAGTTGATTGTTAATGTGAATACTAATAAAATTCTGAATGAATTGGTTAGTATTGGTAAAGTTAATATTATGTTTGAATTTTAGTTGCATTAGTTTATTCGTAATAATAGTTTGGAGTGTTATACTATTATATTGGCAGGTAAGCCAATACTAGTCTGTTTTATTTGCGTTCTCGCATCGTTTACAACTTGGTGATGTGTGGGTATTTGGATATTGTTTAAATAAATTCAGTTGATTTGGTAATTCATTTATGAGGATTTTAAATTTGAAGTTTTTAATTTGGGATAATTTCGGGTCAGTGTGTCTTGTATAAGGTTTATCGTTGTATCTCAGATATTGGAAGGTAGGTTGCTATTATATCTTTGATGTTATTGTATTCCAGTGTTGAATACGGTTTTATATAAACCAGTTGTCGATGTTTGTTGCAGTATGTAGATTTTTTATAGTCATTTTTATATTATCGGATGTTAAATGATGATTAAATCTGAGGAGGTATATGTTGTGGAGAAGTATTGATGGGTCTATTTCAAATTTTCTAATCGAAGTTTGTGTTATTGTTATACTGTTTGATGGAGTATAAGTGCTCATAATAGTTATATCTTTGGCAAGAATTGCAGCTCTAATAGCAGTTATATATCCAATATTATAATTCTTATGGATTATATAAGATATAATTGGAGAGGTATCTAAGATAGTTAGTAGGATTTTAAATAAAATAGTTGAGTTTGTTTCTAGTTGTATTTGTGTTCGATGGGGTATAATAGTAATTAACATGTATAGTGCAGTTATGGCGATCTTGGTGGGGCTTGGCCAATGATTATTTTGTATTGTGATTTTTGTATAATTATTATTTAGTAGAATTGTAGCTGTTGGTTTAGGTGGGGTGTCTTTAGAGGGCTTGATAATTAGTTGTGTTCTAAAGTCTGTTTCATTAGGTATAGATAGATAAGTTTTCCATATAAACTCTGCATATTGGTTGAAGGTCTGAGCCATTTGGAATAAATATGAATAGTTATGAGGTATATAGTGGTATGGTTTAGTAATACTTTTGCTACTTGGTGGTAGAGTGGGTAGATTAGTTAAGTTTTCATGCCAGACATGTTTTGATGAGACTTTGATTTGAAAGGTAGCATGTTTTGGGTTCCATATCAAGCATCAGATGTTGTTCGTTGTGTGGTCATGAAGAGGACAATGGTTACAGAAGGTAAGAATATTAGTCACAGAGTCTAAGTTCTAGTGTTGGATTTTGAATAGGTTATCTCTAGAGGAGGTTATTTTGCTAAATACTTTGTGAGATATTATTATCCATTTGGAAGAATTATTTGCTGTAATCCATGTAAATGGGTTAGAATTTGTAAGCATAAAGGTTGGTGAGATTATTTCACTTATTGTTTGTGTAATTATTTTGAACCACTTAGGGGTGCATTCTCTTGGTATTTTCTTTATGTTGTGATGAAAACTTTTTCAGTCTAAGACTTCAGAGTTGTTGTGATTTGTGAATTGTTTAATAGCATGAATGTTGTGTTGACAAAGTCTGCCTTTTATCTGAGTATCATTTTTCATGTTCGTTAGAATAGTATTAATTGTTGTTCCTGGTGTTGAAAGTGGTATTGGGTATGGGTTAGGTCAGTGTTGTTCCGGACACCTGTCCATGGACATGTGGACATAGGCAGTTCATATCCATGAACAGGCGGTCTATGGACATGGACATTGGACACTCTATTGTCTCTTTATGTCCATGGACTGTTCATGTCCATGTCTATGGACGGTCTATATTCATGTCCATGTCCAGAACAACACTAGGTTAGATAAATGTGTAAAGGTTAACTGTAGCTTGTATAAATTAATTATGAGTTGGCCTGTAAAGGTTTTTTGTTCTGTGTAAGTAAATTGTGGTAGTTCTGATAGTATAGATATGTTTGATAGTGCATCGTTTTGTAATTGTTGTAGACAAATATTAAAAGTGGTTAGTGATACTGGTGAGTTGAGCATATTCTCCAATATGAAGGCTTGATGGGATTGTTGTAGTTGATATGCATTCATTGGTGCATAAGTGTGTGGGTGAAAAAAAGAGGGAGTTTGGTATGCCTCGAGATAATTTTGCTTTGTATTTAACTGTTGTGGTATAATGTTTTATAAGGTATTGGATATTTGTAGGAGGCAGAAATATATTAGTAAGCTAGTAACGCAGCTAAGAGAGTAACACCATATTGATAATATATATAGCTTGTTTTTCAGTAATTTTTGTATAATTTAGTTTGTTCAAGTCTTTACAAAATTCTTTTCTGATAGTTTTGATTGTATGTCAATTATTGATAGTGTGATCGATATATGTTCTAAAAAATTTGAAGGTTTGTTTTGGCAGTAGATTTATGATAGGTTGGTTTTGGAAGATAATGGGTAAGGTGTTGTTATTGTTGTTATAGTAGAGTACTGATTTCGATAGGTTTACTGTGATTTTTGCCATTTGGTAGAATGAAGATACTATCATCAAGATTTGTTGTAAAGAAGTGCAGTTAGGTGCTATCCATATAGTGTCATCTATGAAAGCTATAACATTGGTTGTGGTAGTTTGTATTTGGTCAGTATTGGTTATTTGTACTGAAGTTTTATAGCCTAGAGTAGATTTCGATATGTGACTAATTAAGGGGTCATAGTAAATTCACCAAAGTATCAGTGATATTGTCTCACCTTGGTCTATCCTATCCTTGACATTGTAGGGGTGTGTTTTACTAATTAATGTAATTATATGGTTTTGACATGATAAGAAAATTGCACCAATAATATTTGAGAATTGGGTTGGGACTCCTATTCTCAAGAGGGCTTTTTCTAATAAGAGTATATGGATTATATCATACACTTTGAACATATCTTGTGATAATATTCAAAGCTTACAGTTATTAATATAAGCATCTTCACAGAGGTGGGTTATATGTTGAATTGGTTGGAGAGTCGAAGTTAGTGGTAGTGCAATATTGTTAGAGGGATCGAGCAGGTTAGCGTGCACTAGTATCAAGCTAAGTCGTGAAATAAGAATTTAGTAAAGATTTTGTGTATATGTTCAATCAGTATAATTGGTCGAGTTTGGGATAAGTCGCCAGGTTGGTATCTCTTTTTTGATATTGGCCAAACTAGTCTCTGATGCCAGGCCTTAGATATTGTTTGTAGTGTAATGCATGTATTAAAAATCTTTGTTAACTGTCTGATAGCTGCATTCAGTAGTTTCTTTAACATTTCATTAGATATAGTAAAGGGGCCAGTAGCTTTGTTATTTGGTACATTATTAATTGTTTGTTCAATTTCCTGCTGTTCGATTGCTACTAGCAGTTGCAAATATATAAATGATGTTGCTAAGGGAATTGGATTATAATATTGTTCCTATTCTGGCCACAAAGCAGGATTGTAGGGATTGTGTTTGGTCTATTGTTTAAAGTGTTGTGCTGTTACTTGTTTAATTTCTTGTGAATCAGTGATAACTATAGTAGGTGTAATAATGTTGTGGGAAGTAATCGGGGTGCGATGTCATCCCAATACACTATCAATCATCTTTGTTGTATTACTTTGAAAGTTTGTATACCATCTGTTGATATAGTACTGGATTTTGTCTGTTTTTTGTTAGTTATTTTCCAAATTTCGAGCAGTATGAAAAGTTGTCCTGAGTTGTTTAAGAGAGGTTTTTGTGTATGGATATTTGTTAGATTTCAAGTCAGTTAGCTGTAGATGTTGGTTAGTTGTCTGAGTGAGCAAGTTAACTTTGTTGAGTGTGTTATTAATGTTGTAAGAATATATTGTAGGCTATAGGGGATAATATGATTGAGTATGTTGAATATGTGGTTAGTATGTTTTAGTGCTCGGTAAAGAGAGCTTGCTTTAAAAGAGTGCACATAAAAGGTGTGAGAGCTATTGAAGGTATGTGGAATAAATTTGTTAGCCGCCTGTTTGATAATATTATTGAGATTGTTAAATAATCGGTTCAACTAGTCTTCATTTGTGATTTATGTCATGTAGTGCGTTATTGCTTGTAGGTAAGTCATGATAAAGTTTCTGAAATCATTTCAGTCTACTTTTGTCATTCTGTCATAGTTATATATCTTATGGTATCTTTTCTTACTGCATGGTTGTTTTTGTAAGAGAGGTGTTTGCTATACTGTACTAATTATTTAGTGATCGCTATCTGTAATGTTACTAGGGTCTTGAATATTCAATTCAATCTAAAGATAAATTTGAATTAATTCGAATAAATTATATGAATTTATATAAATTTATATAAATTTATATAAAATATTTTTATATAAGATTATGTAAGATTATGCAAGTTTATGTAAGATTATGCAGAATCATGCAAGTTTATGCAAAATTATATATAGAAAGCATATACATGCATGTATATACATATACATGATTATACATGAGTTTATATAATTTTGCATAATTTTGCATAATTATGCATAACAATTTTATATGAATTAATACAATTCATTTGAATTAATTCAAATTCATTTTAAAAAAATTTGAATTTAAAAATTAAATTCGATTCCAACCTCTACTTGGAGAAGTGGGGGTTCGAACGAGAGTGCAATTTCAGGGTTTATCCCTATATTGTCTATTTGACTTGATATTTGGTTTCTGGTTCAGGTTGTATTATATAGTGCAGCTAAAGTAAATTATAAAACCTGAGGTGGCCAGGTGTTGCAGGAGTAAGTTATGTATATGGTAGTTAGCTCTGTTGGTATTACTATTAAAGTCACCAGCGACAATTAGGTTCATATTATGAGAGCAGCCATCATTAATCCAGACAATAATTTGATAGATTAGGAGTGCTGGGGTAGTCGGTAATAGTAAGTAGACTGAGATAAGCCATGTTTTATTAGCTGGGAGAAACAAATCAACTAGTATAGCAATTCCAGGAATAGTGTAGATATTGTGGATATAGGGTTGAAGAGTAGATTTGAGAGCTATAATAGTGCCTTTACACGATTCATATATGTTAGTATTCATTTGATTACAATTAGATGTGTATAATTTGTAAAGTAGATTGGTAAGTGTTGTTGGTGTATTAGTTGTTGCTGTAAGTTTCGTTTCTGTAAGAAATGCAATATCAACGTTATTAGCGGTGCAATGTTCTAATAGCAGCTGAAGTTTGAGAGCCTGATTAATGCCTTGTACATTATATGGAAAGTTGATGTAGAGGAGGACAAATTAGTGTGTAGTGGGGTGGAGTGATTAGATAGTTATTAACCACTAGATATTGCATTTTGATTACTTATTAATTGTGTTGGGGTTGGCTTTGGTAGCCAACTATGGTTGTATCGCTGTCTGCTTTAGGTTGTTTTGTGGTTTGTCAAGTTTGGAGTGATAGCTTGTAGGTTGGTAGTAAAGATTAGTTGGTTCGTAGTTCTCAAAGATTGACTATTTAGGATCAGGTAAGTCCAGGAGGTTAAGTAAGTATTCTAATAGTAAAGTACGATTTGATTTGTTCAATGTTTCTGTGAAATTGTTCTATCTTGAATAGAGAATACTTTGATCAAGTCGGGGTTTATGTATTCTAACTGTAGTTTTAATTCATTAAGGCTTTGAGGAATTAAGAGTTTGTCGACATGTTTAGTGATATATTGTACTGTATATTAATCTAGCTAGTGGGGATGCTGGTAAAAAAGTAGTGTTTTCTAAAATCTTAAGAAATTTCAACAAACAGTTTAGGAGAGGTGATTGGTATAGTTAGGTTTAAGTGTGGGACTTGAGTATAGTCATTGGGAAGGTTTGGTTTCTCAGTTGGGTTTACTAATATATATAAAAGTAGGAGAGGTAATGTAAATTTGTATTGGTGTTCGATTTCAGCTAAGAATTTTTTGGCAAAAACCTTATTCTGTATTGGAAAGACATAAGGTTGTTCAGTTTTGATAGTTATTGGGTCTATTGGTAGTCATGGTTTTTGGATAATGTAGTCGTTAGATAGTCATTTAAAACCATAGTGGGGTTGGGTTGAAGAAGTTCAATAAACTTCCTCGATTCATCAGCATCCTTTGGGTTGCATGGAAAATGCTGTCTAAGATTATAAGGTAACTGTTGAGGTGTTGACAGAAGTGCTGGTTTGGGTGCAGGCAGGTCAAAAAACTTTGGTGATAACTGTTTATCAAGTTCATAAAGGTTTAAAAGTTTTCTATGATATTTTGAGAGGAATGGTAGTGCAGAATGATCGGTAATGAGAAATAGGTCTTTAACTAATGGGTCAAGTTCTGTGGGTCATTTGGTAGCTTGGTGCACTGCTGTTCAAAGTATTTCTCAGGGAGAAGTTCAAATTTGTAAATTTTTCAGAGGGCCACTACAATTGCTTTAGTATGGTTTCAATTTTGGATAGGTAATTTAAAGGGAAGTATTTCCAGTATTTCATTTTGAATTTCTTTGACTAATGTAGGGAGTGGTTGAAGTTGGTCTGCTAGTACACCTCTAATGACTCTTCTTGTATCTTCAAAACTGGTTAGTAAGTCGATGCGAGTGAAGTTAGTGCAGTAGAAGATTTTGCAAGTGATATCATGTGGGTTGGTTTTTAGAAAATCAATATTGGTAATGTAATCGATTGTGATTTTTTCTTTGAGTTTTTTCATTATCTGGTTTCTGTTATTTTTGTTAATAAATCAAGTTTTATGGATTCTTTTGTATTTTTCTAAAGCCATATTGAATAATGCTTCAAACTCCTGTTGATGTTGGGGTATAAACTCTTTGACACGAGTAAATAATTTAAAGAATGCAGTATCATAGTAGTTGAATTTGGAATTGATCACTATAGATAAGTTGTGGCAAGTAGGTAGTAAATTAGTCTTATGTCTTAGAAAGTCTGTCATGTTTGCCTCATCTTTAAATGTATCAAGAATTTTATCATTACTCCACTGTTGGGTGTCAAATGGTTTCTTCCTCTAAGAAAGTGTATTGATTATATTCTGGCTCCAAAGAGCCAAGGTTGCTAGTTGTGGATCAGGTTTAAGTGTGGCAGGTCTGCGAGTTACTTGGCTATAAGATAGAGGCTTTCTGGAGTGGTTCAGTTGTTTGAGTCAGTAACCAACAGATATTCAGGTGGGTTGGGGTTGTGAGTTAAGGTTCATTTCTATTTCTTGAGATTCAGGGGCCTTAGAGTAGGCCAGGTCTGGTTGGATTTGTTTGTTTTGTTCTGGGTGTGAGAATATTTCTATTTCATCTGGGGTATTGGTGCCGGAGCCCAACCAATCTGGGTTTGTTGTATTGTTGAGTTGGATTGATGATGTCATATTGATGTCATATGATTTCATGTGATCTACAAACAGGGGTGAGTTAAATTGCCTACTTTTTGGTTTATTGTATGAAGCATGTTGGTGATAGTGTTGGCGACTTTTGGAGTTAGTAGGGTTTTTGCTAGGTGCAATAGAAGTAATTTGTAGTGTGGGTTGAGTGAATAATTTAGAAGGTGCTTCTGGGTCTGTATTGGTTTCATTTGTTGCTGCTGCACCAAATAACTTTTCCAAGAACAATTAAAAGTATGTTTTTTGTTGTAACATGTTGTTGGGAAGCTCCAAAGGAGCTAAGGTTTGGAGAACTTGTATTTTTTGAGTACTGTAGATTCTCTCTATTTTGCTAATTGTAATTACTTATTGTATAAAGATCTAGTTGCTTGCCCTAAGGGCCTAATATCTTAATAAATATAATACTTAAAACTTTCAAAGAGTTGTTTACTTTTTACTATTAAAATTGGTTTTCAGGGGTGAACTGGAAAGAGTTTTTTTTTATTTTTTCCTTTTCTTATATTTCTATGTTTAAATAAATTTATTTATTAAATTTATTTTTTATTGTCTTGAAAAGTCAAATAGTTTCTCAAACAAAAAAAATGGCTTTGAAAGTATTGAATTAAACTTTAACTATTCAAAAAAATAGTAGATGATATTTAAGATTTTGAACAAGCAAAAAAGCTTGTAGTAAACATAACAAAGTACCTTTTATTAATAGTATAAAAAATTCAAATTTGAAGCTTTATACATGTATTAAATAAAATTTGAATTTGGATGCAAATGCATTCTATATATTTGAATTGAGTGTAATTTGACTTATAACTTGTAGCAATAATTAAATAAATTCTAATAAGTTGAATAAATAATAATAAAAAAAAACTTCAATTATTTCTTCAAAAATCTTGTAATCTCATCATTCTATTATTATTGTGCACAGATTGAAATTTAAAAGCGATTACGTAACTGATTTTGGTGGTAATACTAGGTGCATTATTTGAGCTTATCGTGCAAGCTCATATAATCATAGATTTTTTTCTTCTTGTTATTTTTTGTACATTATCACATAAGCACAACAATCTTGAATTAAAACTCAGCCAAAAATGACTTAAAAATCATGATTATAATTTGCACAATAACTTTGATATTGGATCATGCAATGATAAATATCATAAAATTTGTTCTGTTCGACCAAATGATTGGCTAAAATGTGCCGCTGCGTAGCACATGTCAGCCAACCATTTGCTCTAACAGAACAAATTTCATGATATTAATCATTGCATGACCAATATCTTATACTTATTGAAAAATAAATAAAATATTTAAATAGCATTATAGCTAAATTAAACTTTGTGAATCACCCTAAAATTTATCCCAAATTATTGTTAGAATGGCAGATATGAGTGATCACCAGAGTAACAAATTCAACTTGAGAAGTATGTATACACTTATATAATCACATGATTTCTTTATATTAAAATAAGAAAATTTCATGTATAATCCGTACATGTGTATATCGAATTTTTCACCCTGGTGATCACAAGTTTTAAATTATGTTTTATATTGATAATATCAATATAATACATGATCCAAAACTCATGATCGCCCATCATCTGCTATTTCAACAATAATCTAAAATAAATTCTTAGAATAGTCCATGAATTTTGAATTTAGCTATAATATATAAATAGCTGCATAATATTGTTATACTAAATCAAAATATTAGCTTAATTTAAAAAATGCTAAACAACTCCAATACAGGATAGGGAAATGGATAAGCAGAAAGAAAGTAGTAAGTAGAAAGAAATATATAGGTAAAAAGAAAAATATATAGGCAAAAATAAATAGATAGGTAAAAATAAATAGGTGGATAAAAATAAATATGTATGCAAAAATAAATAGATAAATAGATGAAATAAATAGGTAGGTGAAAATAAATAGAAAGGTGAAAATAATTAGTAGATAAGCAAAAATAAATAGATAGTAAAAATAAATGAGCAGATAAAAATAAATAGGCAGTAAAAATAAATAAATAGGTAAAAATAAATAGGTGAGTGAAAATAAATAGATGGATAAAAATAAATGGGTAGGTGAAAATAAATAGATAGACGAAAATAAATAGGTAAGTGAAAAATAAATGGGTGGGTGGAAATAAATGAGTGGGTGAAAATAAATAAGTAGTAAAAATAAATAGGCAGGCAAAAATAGTAAAAACAAATAGGCAGGCAAAATAAATGAGTGAGCAAAAACAAATAGGCAGGCAAAAAAAATAAGTGGGCAAAAACAAATAGGCGAGCAAAAAAAATGAGTGAGCAAAAACAAATAGGTGAGCAAAAATAAATAGTAGGCAAAATAATGGGTTGGTAAAAATAAATAGGTAGGTGAAAATAAATTGTAAATAGATAGGTAAAAATAAATAGACAGGCAAAAATAAATGAGTAGGCGAAAATTAATAAGTGGGAAAAAATAAATGACTGAAAAAATAAATAGGTAGGGAAAATAAATAGATAGGCGAAAATAAATTAATAGATAAGTGAGTGAAAATAAATAGAAAGAAGAAAATAAATAGATGAAAAAATAAATATGTAGATGAAAATAAATAGGCAAAAATAAATAGATGGGTAAAATAAATAAGTGGGCAAAAATAAATGATTAGGTGAAAATAAATAGATGGGTGAAAATAAGTGGGTAGGTAAAATAAATAGGTGGGTAAAATACATAGGTGGGCAAAAATAAATAAGTAGATGAAAATAAATAGGTAGATAAAAATAAATTGGTAGATTGGTGGGTGAAAATAAATGTGTAAGCAAAAATAAATTGGTAGATGGGTAGGTAAAAATAAATGGATAAGTAAACATAAATAGACAAGTGAAAATAAATAGGTGAGCAAAAATAAATAGATAAAAAAAAAATAAGAGCAAAAATAAATTAGTAGATGGGTGGGTGAAATAAATGGGAGGGCAAAATAAATCGATGGGTAAAAATAAATAGAAGAGCGAAAATAAATAGATGAGTGAAAACTAATAGGCAGTGAAAATAAATTGGTGGGTAAAATAAATAGGTGAGCAAAAATAAAATAGATAGGTGAAAATAAATAGATAGGTGAAAATAAATATGTGAGTGAAAGACTTCATTTATAAACTCTTTAGTAATAGTAGCAAGCTCTAATGATTTTAACAATATGTAGCTTAATATCAATATTATAAATTAAATCAGTTAAGCTATCTGAGTTAAAATTGTTAGATTTTACTAAAGATTTACTGCAGTACTGTATGTACAGTATATATTCCAGATCCAAACAAGTTTGCAAACTTTGAACCAAACCCAAACTAAACCTGTATTATATTTGAGTCCGGTTCGAGTTTGCTACTTTATATTTGGGTTTGAGTTCAGGTCTGAAAATTTAAAATTTATAGTTTAAGTTTGGGTTTGCATTTGGGTTTGGCCAGATTTAGACTGGACTGGACCCAGACTTCGGAGCCCTATAGCCTGGTCAGTTCTTTATTCATAAGACTATTGCATACTGGCTTTTTCTCAACAATGAAATCATCCTTTCATTCATTAAGTCATTTTTGCCTATAATGTGACCTTTTCATATATCTTTGAATAGTCAGAAACTTGTTTTTAAAAAAATTCACCTTTATTCAATAATATTTATAAGGGCATATTTAGAAAAAAGAAAAAACTTGGTTTGAAGCCATGGTCATAGCAAATTGACTTAATTCTCCATCTTATACGTGTGGCATGGCTTGATATATCTAATATAGTTTATTCAAAATTTGGTCATACATGCAAGAACCTTGAATTTTTATATCTAACCAATTTTTTGAGTAATTTAATTTTTTTAGTTCTCGACATTTATGTGGTACACCATTGAGGAGATGACTGGGTAGCTTATGAAGAAGTTTGTTTATATTGTTGAAGTGATTTATTTCTTCAATTTGATTGGAAAAATTATAAGCATACCTCTTTAATGTTTTTTTCTGATATATTTTATTAGACAGATACTAATCATCCAATAATAGTGTGATTTGATAATGTATAGCCAAATTTTTTATAGCAGATCAATTGCAAAAAGAGACATGTTTTATGTTTCAAAATCGAGAGAATAACACTTTCCATCAACACTTTGTGAATTCTATGAAATATTCTTACAAACCAAAACATTTATATATTTTATTCTGCAATTGTGCTATGGTCCTTTTGGAAATATTTACAAAGATATATAAAGCATGCCATCTGTATCCTTTGATTATTAGTTCGTCTGATGATAGTATTAATATATATAAGCTGTCTTTTTTAGAATATAAAATAACTTATCATCACCTTCCAAGATGCTTTGTTATCTTCAGAAAACTGTATACAAGCATTTTATGTAATTATTTATTCTGTGATTGTACTAACTATACTAACTATACTAATTGTTTTGAAAATAGTATTGTTCTTGCATGTGGGTATAGTTATCACAACTATTGCTTACAAAGATGCAATTTTAAATATTTAATTTGTTTAGACTATCTAAGAGAAGAAATTAAAATTAATATCGATGCACTAAAAATAAGTATGAAAAAAGATTTAAAAGAAACAGAATTTATTGTTAAAAGTAATAAAAATACTATTGAGAATGATTCGGATGATTCTGAAATAGTAATTGGTGAATATTAAATAAATTCTTTCAATAATGTAAATTTTTAAAGCAAAATAGTCTGTATTTATTAATTTATTTATTAAAGTAGTAACTTATTACAAAAATTATATGTAGTTATATTAAAAAATATTTTTAATAAATCTTATAGTATCAATTTTATATATCAAGTTTTTTTATCACAAGTTCGCTGATATTTTATCATAATAACATCCAAAGTATAAATATCAACTGCTTAAGTACATTGTTTTCTTTGTTGAACTATATAAAGTAAAATTTTGCATACTTCTTCTTTTGTATTAAAGTCCCAAATCTGCAACATATATTTGTCTTGTAAAGTGTTTTTACTATGATTTTAATGTTTCAATCCTTGCAAATTAATTGCTTCAAGATCAATGTTAGGAAACTTAGGTTAATTTTTTTTTCTCATTTAATACTTTATAATTATTACATAAAGATTTCTTTTCCGTGTATTAATAAGAAGATAATTTTCTGAATTATCTCTTGATATCCTATAGCATTTCAAGAATGATAGATGTTTTTATCTAATCTTGTAAAAAAAATGCTTCTAATTTTAAAAAGAAAAAAAAAGGTCAAATTCAAATCTTAATAATTACAGTAATACCGATAAAGATACTTATCATTAGAGGGCAAAATAATTTTGCAAGTAATAATAACTTATGACGTATCCTTTATTTAATATTAAATATAATAATATTAAATTACATTCAATTATCAATTACATGTATATATAAAACATATGATAAAAGTTGGAGACGGGTGTGATCAAAATTGAGATTGAACGAAAAGTTGTTATAATAATAAAATTATTGTAAAATTACTTAATAATACTTATTGCGAAGTAATATTAAGTAATAAATATGTAACTGACTTCACCCATCTCGTTAATTAAAATTTACAATTTTGATTGGTTGATCTATATGCATGACTAATAGTCCCAAGTCAAATCATAGTTTCCATATTTGGGACAGTCCTACCTGTACATTTTGACATTTTTTTATACCATATTGATCCTGTCAATGAGGTCAACTGATTATAGCTCAACCGATTCAAGTCACTACTGACATATCATATCAGTCTACTATAATTTTCTGTGTTAAAAACTAGAGTATTTCACACCCATACCATATGGATTTGAATATACTAATCTGCATAATTTAGAAGTGTTCTTGACAGATGATAATTTTACAAGCTAATGTGGATAAGAAGCTAAATGAGAAGACCAATAAATAATCATTAAACTTAGATACTAAGGGTCTTAATATAACTAGCTAGCTATGTATAAATACTATGATTAATTGTAGCAATCCTTACTGTACTTTGCTAAAAATTTATAATGTGAAATGAAATTAATTGTTCAGAGCGAAGCAGAGGACTTTTACGTTCAGGTCATTAGCCAATTTTTGTCTGTCTGTTCGCCCGTGTGATCATATATGATTTGCAGATCTGCACATACTAGAGGGCTCATAGGCTGACTTTCTTCTGATTGGCTAATGTAAATCAATTGCCCAGGTAACTTATTTATACTTTAAAGTACTTTTTGAGAACGTAACGTTTCACTAACAAAAAAATCACTATGAAAGCAAATTCTAGCTCTAAACGAACATAGATATTCATTAAAATTAATCCAAAATAATTCACCTCTCCAAGAACTTCACCTAGGAGCAAATATTTTTACTATATACTGCTAATACTAGTTATATTAACTATATATAAGTTTTAAATGCCAAAAATGGTCAATAAAAAAAGAAAATTGAAACAAAGCTTTAAACTTGAAACTTTGAGTGTACTGTTTAATATGCTATATATTATAATAATAATGGGTTTGTACTAACATTTACTATATATTTTACATTTATAGAGTTATATTACGAGAGTAATAAATGCAACTTTGGGTTAAATAATAGTCGATAATCTGTATGTGCTATTGT
>CAJVPY010002441.1:0-16196 GCA_910591965.1 Dentiscutata erythropus | reverse complement strand
TTTTCTTGTTTTTAACAAGTAATAACAATGAAATGTGGGCGTTCAAGTCTTGGCAATTCACATTGCCGTTACTAATTCAATCTTTATTTAAGGGCATTTTATGTAAGGGCTATTACGAATTCGAACTTTATTTAAGGGCTGCTATATGTAAGGGTTCGTTACACAGTAATAAACTTTAAATTTATTCACCTGATCTGCTGACTCGGGTCATGATCCGGGTCAACATTTCATTACCCGGGTTTGACCCGGGTTGCTATTTTTCGACCCGGGTAATAGCCCTAACTGTAGCTCAAGACCTCAACCTCAACTAATACAACTTCAACTACCCTCAATATCTATACCCTCAAGTAATACATTTTTTACTTCTAATATATTTAATACTGCTTTCAAATATCTTCTTTAAAAGTATTGTCTTAGTACTCTAACTAGAAAAATATTATATACTCTTTATATATTTTTAATATATCTCAAATCTAAATAAGAATTTTAAATAGACTTCCAAGTACATATGCAGGAGTTAGCAGTCCTGGTAAGCTGTCTTGTAGATATACACTTCAGACCAGAGGTGCTCAAAAACTGCAATGGGGAGAGGCATGAGTTTCGGTAGAAGAAATTCTCATCTACCCAATAGAAAAAAAAATAATCGATCAAGTACTCAAAGAACAACAAATAAAAGAGAAGCTAAAACAACTAGCAACAAGACTAAAGCCATACAAAAAAATATCCTTCTACACTAATGGGTCTTTATCGAACCCAACAGAGAACCCAGAAAGAAGGATAATAGGGATAGGATGAATAACTGTCACAAAAAATAGAGCCAAGAAGAGTGAAGACTATATAGCAGAATTTAAAGGAGCTATAAAAGATTGGCTATTGTCAACTAGAGCTGAACTGGATGCAATATAGTCAGCCTTATTAACTATACCAAACAAGGCTACAGTAAATATTTATACAGACAGTGCAGTATCGATCCAGACAGTACAAGCAAGCCAAAATAAAACCAAGCCAAGCGATATAGTAAAAAGGAAAAATCTCAGTCTCTTAGAACAAATATCAAAAACAATTAAGCTCAAAGAACTAAGAGTGCGATTTAATAAAATCAAAACACATAGCAGGGTGCAAAGTAATGAAAAGGCTAACAAACTCGCAAATGAAGGAGTAAACAGTTCTTTGCTCCTAAACCTAAAATAGCCCTGGAACAAGCAATCGATTGCTAAGTTAAGATGAAAAGAGATATAGGTAGATGATGCAACAAGAAGTTTTGTAACATAGCTTACTAATCTAAGTATTGATACTAAATGAAAAAATCTAAAAAGTATAAACAAATAGGCTAAGACAATCTACAAAGAAAACAAAGTAGACTGGAGAGAGGTTTGGAAAAATATGAGCAAGGTCAAGGGTAGAAAATATACAAGCTCGCAGGCTCATAAAGATTGAATCTTCAAAATCAAGCGTCTTAATAGTTTACTCCCAACAATGCAAATTCTAAAACAGAGAAAAAGAGAGTTGTATACAGATGACACTTGCAAGTTATACTTCTAAGAATGTGAGACTCAAGACCACTTAGCCGAATATATTGAGTTGCAATCAACTTGGAACAAGCTTGAAGAAGAAGGCTGCTTAGCTATCATTAACAAGGCAAAGAAAGAAAAAGCAAATTTGAAGATATACGACAAGTAGAAAATAGCAGAATTAGTTTTTGACCAAAGCCTTGATAAAAAAATCGTAGCTAGAAAGGAACTAATAAGAGGCCTAGTAACAAAGAAAAGAGTCTAAAGAATTTGCTTGCTGATAGAAGAAGAAGTAGAAAAGACCGCCAAAATTCTACAAGCCTTTATCGACAGCTTTTCACAAGCTCATTTGGAATCCTCGGTGCAAAAAGATTGTAGAGTGGGAAAAAAAAGAAGGCATAACAAAGAGGAAAATGCAAAAAATGCAAAGTGAAGAGGCAGAGGAATAAGACAAAAAAAATAGAGACCCATCAAGCAGTACAAGAGGGAAGATGCCAAAAGAACCAAGGTTAGCTACAGAGAAAGAAAACTCAACACAGCCAAAGAAAGAGAAAGTCTAATCAGAGAATAGGTGATCCTCACAGGTTAAACTGAAAAGAGTTTTTTAAGCATGATTGACATGGCAGACAACAGCCAATTAATGACCAAGGGGGTATCTTAATCCAGTATTGTTACTCAGACCAGACTTGGACTCGGACCGGACCGGACCGGACTTGAATTCGGACCGAACCAGGTAATTATGTCCGCCGGACAGTATATAGATTGAGTTAACCAAAATTAAGTATGCTGCAATACTACCAAATAGAGACCTGATCTGGTCAAAGACTAATCAATCGAATATTTGTTTGCTCAATTTTTAAATATTGAAAATTGATGATAAATATCCGAATAAGTTTATTGAAAATTTGATGTATTAATGTTTAGATTATCAAATATTTTAAAGTAATTAATTATTCAATAATCTAAACATTAAATAAAGAACAATAAGTTGTATATTTAGGGTAAGTTTAATATCATATATACTCAGAGTGATTTGAGGAGATAATGTCAATTTTATTAGCATTTGAGAACTTTTTTTTTTGATTTCGCTTTCATTATCTGAAGCTAACTTTTCACTTCTACTATAAATATATCAAGCACTAACTGTTTTTGTGGATCTAAATTTATGCATTGATTTGTTAACTCAATATAGCGATCAGGAGACCAGAAGAATAGTTGGGTACAGTCCTTTACAAATAGTTTAGTGCCCATATAAGCCTATAATATCTGCTACTTGTGTAAATTGCTGATTGCCAGATTAAACTTAAGGAATATGACACTGAAAATACACTTTTTTTTTATAAACAATCCTAGACCTGCAATATAAGACTTTGCACTTTTATTAGTGCATTGGTCTAGCAAAATGTTACCACTATGAAAATCAGCATAAATATCGTGCATAATGGTGAATATTATCTAACTCACCTGAAATATCCTTAAGTATTTGTAATTTAGTTTTTCATGTAAGTTTACTAAAATTCGTTCTTAAATATTTATAAAGACTTCCCTTAATATTGTTTCAGTATTTCTGTCAAAAGTCTTTGTCCAGTTGACCTTTCTGTCATAATAATACCAGACCTATAATATCTGCTGCTTGTGTAAGCTGCTGTTTACCTGATCAACCTTTAGATAATCCTAAACCTGCTATATAAAATTGTGCATTTTCATTAGTGCATTTGTCTAGCAAAATATTACTACTATGAAAATCAACATGAATGTATCGTGCATAACAGTGACCTGAAATATCCTTAAGTATTTGTAATCTGGTCTTCCATGTAAGTTTACTAAAACTCACTCTTAAATATTTATAAAGACTTCCATTAATTAGTATACTGATTGTTTCTGTATTTTTGATATGATTTTTGATATACAACAAGGATAAAATAAAAGAGCAATGTAAGTCAAGCTGCAATTATATGTACATATCTGATTTCAGTAACAGGTCAGCAAGTCACAGACTCGGACATTGTCCGATGTCCGTGTCTGTAATATGTCCATGTCTGTAATATGTCCGTGTCCGATAAATATTGCGCAGACAATGTCTGGTAACAATTTATTGATTCGGACATAATTCGGACATGGACATCGGACAATATTCGAAAATGTCCGGTCCGCCAAAAATTACTCAGACATCGAAAATGTACAACATTGCCTTAATCAGTATGAAATTCTTAAAAAGTTAAGAATCTTGAGAGAAATAAATTGTTGTTTTGGCAGGTTGCACTGGGTAAATACTTGGTGAGTCTTTTTTAGATTAGAGCAATATATTATAAAAACAATATATATATGTATAATAGTCAAATAGTAGTTCAAATAAATAAAGACATGACTGCTTAAAAAAAAAAAAAAAAAATCCAAGTGAGCTTTGGCCACTCTGATAGACTTAAACCACAGATAAATATTTAGATTTACTTATTATTAGGTTTTCTTAGATATTTGAGTTCTTATTCTCAGCACTAGGCTTAAAATACAAAACCTTTTTCAATTATACAAAAAGTTTTTATTAAGTTTAATAAAGATAAGAGCAATATCTCATTTTAAATATTAAAAAATAAAAAACAATTAAGAGGAAGAAAATGACTCTAAGTTAGTTGATTTATATAAACAATAGAGTTCTTATATCAAGAATAGAATACTAAGCACAAGGCTGCATTATCAGTAAAAATATATGTGAAAGATTGTATAGCTCCTACCTAAAAATACTTAAGAATTATAGAGAAATAGCAATAAACATAGCTAATGAGGTATTAAACTACAAAAATATTGTCAGAATACAACTAATATGAAAAATGCTAATAGTCTATCATATTAGCAACTTAACATTTAAACTTAATGATACAGAAAGTTTAGGTTATACTATGTAGATTAGAATTCAGCAAAGACAACTAAACAACAAATATACCAAGAGTATACTAAATTTAGTTAAAAGAAGATTATTAAAACTACTCAAGAATTCTGGTCCAAGTTAACTTAAAAGACAGCCTCGAACCAGGCTTTTAACATTCCTACTGTGAAACAGTCGGTGTGCCATTCTGTTATTATCCGATCTGATCTTTGGTTATTATCTGCTTACGTGGATAATAACCATTATTATCATACTTCTATACTATTTTTTCAAATTAAAATTACGCATATAAAGTTTGGCTTTGCTACGGTCGCAAGGTTTCTTTTGTTTTCTTTCAATTTCTACCTTTTTTCTTAGCCAGAAACCTTTGCTCTTTGTTAATAACTTAAATAGCTCAAAAATTCGGTATACTGTATCATTAAAAAAAGTAAAAATATAATCAAAAAGAAATAAAGATTCCGGGTCAACCCAAATCTGAAACCCGGGCAATAAGCGGTATAAAGGTGTAAATAAGAACCAGGGAATAAGACTTTCTTTCTATTTTATTTATTATTATTATTAGATTTGCCCTTTAAAAATCTGATATTGTATATATATGAGTGTCGTCAAAAAAACCCCCGACAATTTAAATATAGACTATATTTAAATTGTCGGGTTTTCTTTTGGCGACACTCATATAGTACAGTATATATAGTATCTATACGTAATTACATATCACATATATCACATATATCACCAATTAGATTTTCATGGTTTGAATCCAAACTTGAAAACCCAAAGCCTCATTTTCCTTTGGCAGTACTCATATGTAGTGACGGGATTACAGATGCTAAAATTCAATTGCTAGTCCCATCACTATTCATATGTAAGCACCAATTTTTGAATTATGATCTATGAATTGACTAATAATCGAAACCCGGAATTATATGTCGTACGATCTATTTTTACATTTTCTTATCTGTTATGTACGTATTTAAAATTAATAACTTTTTTAAGTTAACGGATTTTTGAAACATAGGTACGTATACGTATACGTAAAATACGTATCTATATATATGTTAATTTTTTTTTATTGTACTAAAGCATTAAATTTAATATGGCTAAGGAAAATTCTTTTCTATTTTCTAAAATGGAGGTAGAGTAGTCGTAGCAGAAAACGATTGGAAATCACCTGATTGAGAACCTTTTTTGCCAAGACTATTCTACCTACAAAAATATTAGTATTATCTATAACCGCTTATTTTCAGTTGTCGATGTCATACGATTTAAATTTTCTCTTAGGAAATTATATGGTCTTGTCTAGACTAATAGACCACAATTAGTCTTGACCAGTCTAGAACTGAAAAAAAATTAGTCTGCTCAAAGTCTTAAGACTAAGTTTTAAGACTATAGACCATAATAAACCAGTCCAAACACTGGTCCAAAACACAAAGTTTAAATAGTTAAGGACCGTTTTTTGGACCGAGGTTGGACTGCTGATCGCGAATTTTATATGCACTGCTTTATAAATTATAAATAAGTTACGGAATTATAGCCGTATTACTTATTATAGTTAGGCAAGTTACGATAATCATTGGGACGATTCTACCGCGTTATTAATGGCTACCCATACTAAAATATATAATTAAGTACAGTAAAAGCAATGAAGCCGTGAAATATGGCAATCTGAAATAATCTCGAAACCAAGAAATATTATCCGGATTATCCGGATAATTTATTTATACGGCAATTTTTACTCGGGTACAATCACTACTAACATATACAGTCATATCCGCGGATATTTGGAATTACTATTTAAAAATTCCAAAATCTTACCATGAATAACTTTTTCCGTTTTGGTGATTTTACCATCAAAAAGACCGTCACAATGAGACGAGCCCAAAATCGGTAAAATCCATTCATGGGATCCCGAGATCGTTAGACTTGTATCACTTCGGATGCTTTAGGATTGATTAACCCAATCCTAAAACTCCCGATGTGACACGAATCTCGGGATCCCATTAATAGATTTTACTGATTTTGGGCTCGTTAGAATCGCGACGGACATTATGGCAAAACGGATCAGTGAATCAAAAGTTATTCATAGTTAAAGATTTGGGAATTAATAGTTCACATATGTATAGTTTGTTTATGCAGCTTTTACCTCCGTTAAGAAGTGTTAAATATATATACACAGCTCAGAATATTATATTTATTGAGCTTTCTAAAGAACTTTTTAACAATATTTCATGGAGCTTTTAAAGTTGTTGATATTTTAGCAAATATGAAATAAATACATTATAATACAGCAATATGTCCGATACTAATAGAAACTTTTCTTTTCTTGAGGCCTTGATCATCTTCATCTGCATCCACATCTACAGAATTTTTATCATGTAATTTATGTTTCCTATGTCCGTCATCAGATTTTTCTGATTCATTATGAGATATTCTGTTCTCAAGCAATGACGATGACGATTGTATATTAGTTATATTGGTTTGCTATTAAAAAAAAAAAGACAACACCTTAATTATTTAATTTCAAAAACTTGATAAAAGTTACAGGTAATTAAATATTTAAACTTAAAATTTACATCTGATTCCATAATAGTAACTTGTGATGCCGGAGCAGAATTTTCAAAAGAAATTTCCATTGGAGTAAATTCTTGAGACAATACAGGTGGAGAATTTACTTTTGTAATGAATTCTGACGTAGTTTTTTGTAAATTATCATGATTTTCTTCATGGAAATCATCCTCCACGTCAAAGTTCTCTGGAGATATCTATTAAAAAGTGTTAAAAGTGTGAATTTAAATCAAATATTTATAAGTTTAATATGGGTCTAATGAGAATACGAACTGGCATCAGTCCAATATCTGGGTTAAAATAATCATTCATTTTGCGTATATTCTCTTCAGTTTTTATGACTTCAAATGGATTGTTTGAATTAGAAGTGCTGCTTCCAACAACAGTTTTACCCTTCCTTTTAGAAGGCTTTGGAGGAGGGGCAATAAATCCTTCAGTTTTCAGACGGGTCTGAAGCTGACGTGCACAAGACAACTTGACACCTGCCCAAAAATATAAATAATTAAAATTTTCTTTCGTAGTTATATTACATTTATTATCATAATAGATTACCTAATCGTTGAGCAAATTGTCGACAAGTTGAAGGAATTCCTTCTTTCCAAATAATCCACAAAGAACGTCGAAACAAAGCTAAGTCTATAAGAGCGTCTAATTCCCAAAGATTGTTATTTTCATCTCGTAGGCATCGATAGCAAGTATGATATTTTGACATGCGAGAATCATCGAGAGACTTATATCCATAACAAGGAACATGCCCCCATGTATTACATTTAACACAATTGATCTATAAAAATATTTATTGCAGTATTTATTATTATTATTATAAATTATTAATATGTTAGTCAACTTTTACATACCATATCTCCGTCACGAGTATTTACACCACAATCACATTTATAATTAAGTGTATTATCCATGCTTTCGTTAGAAGAAGATTCGTCATCATCGTCAATAATTACAGGAGAATTTTGAGAGTTTATAGGTACATAGTTTGTCTCATTGGACACATCTTGACGTGGAGACGAATGGCTGTGCCGTTGTGTAGAATAAGTTCTTAGTTGTGATGATCTTGAAGCAATAGATGTTGAACAGCGATTTCTATCAACATTGTTCGAATGCGAGTGGTCGATAGGTTGTGTTATACTACCGTTTCTTGATTCGCTGTTACGCGACATAGATACTGTTGCAAATTAAGAAATGTTAACAAACTATAATTTTTTCAAATAAAGGAAAAGACTTTTGATTACCTCGATTTGAATGAGTCATGCTTTCATTTTCTGAGTAAAAAAAAAATTTAAAAAGAAATAAATAAATTTGCATCTTAAATGAGAGTTAACCAAAGATTTCAAAACAACGAAACTACATACTATCATAAACTTTGGTAGGATTAATATCTTTTGTCATTGATCTAGTTACCCTAGGTGGCAAAGTTGGAACATTTGATACTATTGATGTTTCTCGCCTATCTCTTGACATTGAGCTAGAAGTCAAAGCCGGAACATTTGATACCATTGACATTTCTCGCCTATCTTTGGACATTGAGCTAGAAGTCAAAGCCGGAACATTTGATACTATTGGCATTTCTCGCCTATCTTTGAACATTGAGCTAGAAGTCAAAGCTGGAACATTTGATACTATTGACATTTCTCTTCTATCTCTGGACATTGAGCTAGAAGTCAAACCCGGAACATTTGATACTATTGACATTTCTCGCCTATCTCTGGACATTGACCTAGAAGTCAAAGTCGGAACATTTGATACTACAGACATTTCTCGTCTGTCAGATCGCTCATTATATTGGTCACGCTTTAACGGAGGAATGTCAATATTGGTCACTTTTGGACCATCTTCAGAGTCAGAGTCATCTTCAGCATTCCAAGATTTTTCGTTATCTTTTATTGTATCATTTGACTCAACCAACATTTTATCAGTAGTAGAATCATCTTCAATATCAAGAACATCAGATATTGTTTGAATTGATAAATTTATGCTAAAGATATTTTTTTATTAATATATTATAAATATATTATGGATTATTATATTTAATTTATAATTTATAATTAGATTATGATATGATAAATTTTGCAATAAAAAAGCGAACCCGTGATATGCCGTGTCCACTTCACCGACTGGTATTTTTTCAGGTCGAGAGTTAAATATAAAACCTTCTTCAGCAAGATTACTAGCGCGAAAGAATGGTGGTTCATAATCAGCTGGTGTTACATGTTCGTAATAGTGAAGCTTGACAACGATATAACGGTTATCTGAGATAAATACAAAAATTAGCATCAAATTTAAGAAATTCTAAAGTAAATTCAAAGACAAACCTGGCAATGGCTGAAAATGGAAATGAAAAAAAAGGTTTTAGAAATAAATGTAAAATAAAATTTAAATGGTAAATATATATATACCTTTAATGTCTGAGTTAATAGAATCAACCTTCTTAATAATTGTTGGGTAGATTTTTTTATTTCACCAACAGTTATTCCTTCACGCATGGTAGCCATGACGTCATGACCACCACCTGCGGTTGTCAATAATTCGCCATTATTATTTTCAATGCGTAGCAAAGGCTCGCCATTAGGATAGGTTACTTTAAAAGTATAGCATTCCACAAGTTTATTTGGTTCTTTCGGATCAAGAAAGATACCAAAGATGACAGCACGAAGATGTTGATGATCTAAGGCATCAAAAATGCCGGCTTCCTGTGTAAAGTTAAATAATCAAGAATATTGCCATATTATTAGTAAATTAGAAAAAAAAAAAAAAAATCATTTCAAGAAGTTACCAGCCAATCTAATAAGGAATTTGCTTCTTGACTATAATCTCTCTTAAGATGTTTTAGAATAAGACCTATTAACGCATTATTTAATGACAAATTTGTACATTGTGTAATAAAAGCTAAGAAAAAAATAGAAGGCATACTCCCAACTTGGTAATCTTCATAGTTATCTTCAGGAAATAAACCTCTGAGGATAAGCAGGAATTTGTTTGACATACATGTGGTAAAAAAAAAAAAAAAAAAAAAAACAGTCTAAAAAAAGTAATACCTTAGATAAGTAATCGAACTTAAACTTGTCTTTAATAATTGCTTTACTATGGTCAAACTTTGAGTCTGTGTCACAACTTCGGTATCGCTTCTTTGTTTTGGGTGAAGCTGTCGATGGTAGATGAATGTTCCAAAAATTATTTAATACGCGTGAATATTACGAAATAGATTTAAAGTGCGTGAATATTGAATGCAATTTTCTTTTGTTTCCACAAATATATAACATGCCTGAGCAAGGCTTTGTGCCATATTTGTTTACACTGTAAGCAAGAACGTTGTTTTATTTTATTTATTTATTTTTTTGTAAAATTATAAATTTATAGTTGACAATTGTTGACAATTCTTTTTTAATGATTTATATATGGAATTGAAATAAAGAAGTCGGTGATATTATCAGTGATAAATTTTAAAATACCATATTTTGTAGAATGAATATTCATTCAATATTATACTTGGAACCTTGGTAATATAATCTTACATATTATATTATAATGCTGCAAATTTATATTTTATATTCTTGCACTACGTCTTTAATATCTAGATAATACTTTACAGGGGTTGATTTAGCGAAATATGGTTACTTTCGAATATTTGATATAAGCTATATGCAAATCAATAAATTTTTTTTCATATATGTACGTACGCATCAGTTGAATTCAAAAAATAAAAGATGAGCTTGATTACATAAGACAGTTCAAGACAGAACCCTAGAATTTTGTCCAGTTTAAAAATGTGTCTTTGGTAATATATTCGGATAAATAGCTAACGATGTGTTTAAATTTATTAACGTTAATGATTGCAAATTATATACAGTATATATATATATTAATTATATGTAACTTATATACCTACATATAATTGCATAAGGGTCCGCGCAAAATAATTTTTTTGCCGGCCCGCAAAATAAAATTTAGCCTTTTTAAAAGTTTAACCGCATTTACTATATTTTTAAAATTTTTCTTGACCTTTATTTATAAGAGCTACAACTTTATATCGTTATGATCAGATTGTATGTATATATTTATTATAAAAATAATACGTAAAGATAAGCGATTTCTAAATTTGAACTTTACTATATAGGGAATTTCATAAATGCTTTATCGTTTTGCTTTGCCGAATAAATTTATTTCAATGCAAAGATTTCCCTTTTACTAATTTAAAATTTTAAGTATGTATATGTCTACTAAGTAAATTTAATTATTCATATATTAGTGGATGAAACAATAATGATCTTAGAATTTGATAATTTGGTTAGGATCTTTTATTTATTTTATGTAGAAAATCATAGTTTGAACGATGAATTATCAACCCTATAAAAGCTTAGATATTTATTAAATAATAATATTAGCAATATTGAAAGGATATAAACAAGAACCCGATTTTTAAAGAATAAATTCATGATGGCAAGTGGCGTAATATCAGATGAGCATACGTTAGAAGTTGTGAGATTCCCTTTGACTAAATTGAGAGTTCCTGAAAGTATTGAATATAATCAGGATCTCGAAGGATATGTAAGTTTTTTTTATCTTAGTTGCATTTTATCATCTTGTTCTCACATTTTCTTAAATTCATATTTAAATAGTTATCACGTCAAGAATTTTTTGAAAAAATTCAAATATTTAATTCAATCTCCCTCAAATTATCAATAAACAGAATGATCGTACAAATACCTCTTGTATTCGTCATAACAACATTTGTATTAAGTGTTGTGGCGGTGAAAACTTTAGGTCCTTTCGCTGATGAACAACAAATTATCATAGGGATCGTGGTAGTTATATTTTTAATATCGGCTATGTTTATATTTTTCATTATTCACCAGAAAAGAAAGCACGTAAGTAGGTAATTCATTCAGATTGTTGTAGTTTTTCTAAGTTTAACTAAACTTTTGAAATTGTAACAGACCAATTCTCTATCAAAATTAATACGAGAATTCAATAAAGAAGATAATAAACGTAATGTTAATTGGAAATTGTATAAAGAATTGCAAAGCCGTGTTTCATATTTTAAATTTTCTAAGATTAAAATGGTACTTATTACAAAAAAATATATATATTTATATATGTCGTAAGTGGGAACGGAACTAGAATTGATTGGAATCCATTTATATTGGAACATAATAACTACGCCTAAAATCTAATCCTCACTTAATCAACATTTCACTTACAACATATCGATATATACTTTTTTCTGCTTTATCATTCATTAATCATTATAATGCTAATAAATTCTTTATCTAAAGTACTTGATAATTGAAATAGGATTACCCCCTGCATATCAAGTAGAGAGTGCTCACATCATTATTCATGATAATATAAACGCTGTGCGTAACGTAGAAGATTCTCCACCATACGAAGAATTTTCATCATTCAGTCGTCCTAATGCTAACATTTCATTACCTCCTCCTGTTTATTCCGAACATTGATTATGTAATACCACAGTATATACTGTAATATCAATCACATGTAAATGCATTTTTTTCGATATATTCATTTTTTTTCTTAATCTAATATGTTTCGACAAACACTAAGTCTTTTCAAGAATACCACAATGAGTAGACTTAAAAATAAAACTGTATTAATGTATTTGTTCATTTAAATTATATATATATATACATGTTTTTTGACTTTAAATTTTATGCTTTAGTTTAAAGAGGCAAAATGGCCTTTCAAAAATAGCATTCGAAAAAGTTCAGGTTCTACGAAGTGATTTGTTAAAAAAATGTTTATCTGATTTTTTGATTTCGTTTGTTTAATAAATTTATAGCACTGGTGCTTCTGCCGGTATAGGCGAAGCATGCGCCAAAGAATTTGCAAAAGTTGGCTCAAATTTGGTGATTGCACTTTATTTCTATTAACTTTTTCCTACAAAATTCTTCTCAATATCATCAATTCATATTTTATCAATTCATTTACATTTACTTCCCGTATTCTCTCTCTCTCGATCTTTTCCAAATAAATTTTCTATTTTTGTTTTTGCCCTTTACTCGTTCTTGAATTAGATTCTAACTGCACGTAGAATCGATCGCCTGAATGAACTGAAGCAATTTCTTTTATCCGAACACCCAAAATTAAAAATTTATACTCGTCAGTTGGACGTACGCGATAAATCTACTGTTGATCAATTGGTTTCAAGTTTACCTAGTGATCTAAAGGATATTGAAGTTTTGGTTAATAACGCTGGTAACCTTTTAATTCAAACATAATTCTTTTTTAAAATTAATTTCATTTATTACAATTATTTTACAATATTTTTTTTTTTTAAAAAAAAAAGGACTAGTTAAAGGAATGGATAAAATTGAGGATGTCTCTTCTGATGATATTGACACTATGATTGATACAAATGTTAAAGGATTATTATATGTAACTCAGGCTGTACTTCCGAGAATGAAGGAGCGTCAAAAAGGCCATATAATTAATATTGGTTCCATATCAGGTTTGTTATCTGACATCTTCGATCCACTCTATATATTAAAATGTTTGGTTATTTATTTGTAAATTATATAATTCATAGGAAAACAAGTTTATGCTAGTGCTGGTGTATATTGCGCAACAAAACACGCTGTCAACGCAATTTCAAGGACATTACTTTATGAATTGGTAATTTTCGTTAATCTTATGTCCATCACTTTCTATTAACGTAAATGTCTGTATATGTGTGACTGTAATTGTTAATTTCCACGAAAGGTGGATACGCCCATCAGGATCACGGAGATAAATCCTGGTAAATTTTAATTTTTTAATTTATTATTTCTTATAAAACTTTATCCCTGAAAGTTTTTTTGTTTCTCTTTAAAACATTAAGGCATGGTAGAAACAGAATTCTCTTTCGTTAGATTTGATGGAGATAAATCGAGAGCTGACAAGGTTTATGAAGGCATTGTAAGTTATTTTTACTTGATTTATGTTATTATTATATCTTGTTTAAACCTGATTCGATTTTTTTATCCATTTTTTCCGATTTAAAGACACCATTGACTGGTGAAGATATTGGTATAAATTCTTAATAAATATTTGCATATTTGTATATTTATTTATTTATTTATTTACTAATATTAAACTGTTATGAATAGCCGAAACTGTGGTATTTGTAGCATCTAGACCCGATCATGTTAACATTTCAGATGTCACAATGTATCCTGTTAATCAGGTAATTAATCTAATTCAATTTCGTCATTCTATCGTATTTTACTTAATTTATTTTAAAATAGGCATCCGTTCACACTGTGCATAGGCCAAATGCTAAAAAATAAAAAGTTTGTTATATCGAGAATATTGTGTATTCTATAACTTATTCTGGGAAATAGAGAAAAAAAAAAAAGATATAAGAACATTTTGTTTATATACTTAATATAATAGGTATATAATTTATGTACCTACGTATATACTAAATAAAATATCTTCATTTAAATCTAGATTTCTACTTATTTGTTAAACAAAACAGAAATTTATATACCATATTAAATCTTTAAAAAAAAATAGACATAATTCTATATAAATTTGGTTATATCGATATAGAAAATCGCAAATTTTGCGAATCAGATGTAACAAAATTTTTAAAATCTCGATACAATGAAGTTAGAATTAATATGAAACTCTTGATTTACTAATAAACTTTCATTATATGTAGTAAATTTTTTATTATAAC
Organism: Dentiscutata erythropus; assembly: GCA_910591965.1. Lineage (NCBI taxonomy): Eukaryota > Fungi > Glomeromycota > Glomeromycetes > Diversisporales > Gigasporaceae > Dentiscutata > Dentiscutata erythropus. The sequence continues at coordinate 1,543 of CAJVPY010002441.1, read as the reverse complement.
AGAGTAACTTGTGTAAAATTATAAATATTTTATATTGTAATATATAATATAAAGAACTTAATTAGACATCGTGTCCTGCGAAATAAATGTTTTCATATATTAAACCTAGTTCTAACCAGCTTTATACTGTATATGAAAAATAAAACTAAAATAATAACTTTTTTCAAATTAGTCCAATTAGAAAGTTTAAAGATTGGATCAGACCCACTTTAAAATAATTCATCGTCAAATTTCGCATGTGGTTATTACTCTTTATTATATACATAGCAGCAAGAGTAACTAATTAGTTTTTGTTTATAGCTCTTTGTTACTATTAATATATTTTTCCAAGTTGTTCTGATTATTGGATCGCTCTTACAAAAAACAGTATTGCTTAATATAGATTGACTTAAATAATTTATTAAACTAATAAAAAAAACTTGCCAAATGAACTTTATACGTACACCGTGTTAAATATACTATACGTAGAATATTATAATATTGCATTATACTAATTTAGAAAATAAGATTACTAAATACATATTTATTATATATTATATATTACATTTTAAACCATATTTAAAATATAGAATTACTACATATCACCAGTGGTGATCATCACCAGTCCTAAGATTTGTTAGGGTTAGGGTTAGAAATTTTTTTTTTTTATAATATAATATAGAGGCCCGTTCTCAGTTTTCAAAAATTTTTTGGGCCTTTTGTCAGAGATTTTTTTTAGGGTTGGGTTAGGGTTTAGTAGTAGTTTTAATAATAAAAGAGTATAAGTAGATTTTGGTAGAGTTTTTATTTTTAAATAAAGGTCTCTAATTTCCAGCATTAGCCGTTTCTAGCTTTAGCCATGACAATAAATAATAAATATTTGATATAAAATACAAGTTAATAAATATAAAATATAAAATACTGTATAAATTATATGCTGTGCTATACTAATCTATAAAAACCTGGTTTATAATACTATCAAACAAATATTGTATAAATATGCATTTAGTTTACTTAAAATTGGGTTCTTTGAGCAATTAAGTAGATTGTTTTGCTTATATTCATATTACTGCTTAAAATTTAATTATAGTTAGTTTTATTACTGATTAATAAGTTTAAACCATCAAATTATATTGGTGGATTTGTGAAATTTGATAAATAGAAAAACCCATGAGCCGTAACTCTGGTCAAATTTGCAAATCATTTGGCCAAGTTTGAAATTATTTGATTTCAAAGCTGGCCAAATGATCTGTAAATTTGACCAGAGTTACAACTCCTGGGTTTTTCTATTTATCAAATTCACAAATCCGCCAATATGCCTAATAAAAAAAAAAATAAAAAATAATATTTTAAAGAAGTTTGCTATTTACCACTACTGGTGATCATTACCAGTGTTGCTATATTTTAAAAACGTACTAAGTAAACGGGATCGGGTACTCAGTAAAAAGGGTTCCCTTATGTCAAGAAAATCCCGAGCTGAAGATCACTGTAGATCCTTTCCGATCTGATTCCGGAGCCCAAATATTCACCAATCAGAATCAATTAAATTGAAAATCCTTTTAAA